>VWZI01003577.1:388283-399148 GCA_013396835.1 Psilopogon haemacephalus | reverse complement strand
GGAGGGAACTCCTGAACCACCACAATAGCACAGGTGAGCTTTGATGTGATGTCTCTGGGAGACAATATGACTCCGAATGGGTGCTCCCTCACTTGTAAGACTCAGGGTGCAGAATAAAGAATCAAAGCATTAAAGAGATTAAGTGCAGGCTGAATCTTTAGTAAAATGTTAAGGTAGCTGAACAGAGAGAGGAAAAAGAGTAAAGGACTGAGGAAGTGAGGGTGAATTTACCTAACAACAGGTATTTACAAATTTAGAACATAACATCTCAAAATTAATATGGGGCTCCTTGTTCAAGAAGTTGAGTTTTATTTATTTGCTTACTTGTTGTTTAATAAGGCAGAAGAAAACATTGCTGATGACACCAAACTGTGTGGTACAGCAGACACACTGGAGGGCAGGAATGCCATCCAGAGGGACCTGGACAGGCGGGCACAAGCCAGCTTCATGAGGTTCAACAAGACCAAGTGCAAAGTCCTGCATCTGGGTTGAGAAAATTCCAAGCACAAATACAGACTGGGCAGTGATTGGCTGGAGAGTAGCCCTGCGGAGAGGGACTTGGGGGTGCTGGTGGACAAGAAGCTCAACATGAGCTGTCAGTATGTTCTTGCAGCCCAGAAAGCCAACCAGATCCTGGGCTACATCAGGAGAAGTGGGAGGTGATTCTCCCCCTCTACTCTGCTCTGGTGAGAACCCACCTGAAATACTCTGTCCAGTTTTGGAGCCCCTATTACAAGAAGAATGTAGACATGCTGGAGCATGTCCAGAGAAGGGCCACGAGGATGACCAGAGGGCTGGAGCACCTCTGCTATGAGGACAGACTGAAAGAGTTGGGGCTGTTCAGTCTGGAGAAGAGAAGGCTCCCAGGTGTCCTTCTTGTGGCCTTCCAGTATCTGAAGGGGCCTGTGGAAAAGCTGTGGAGGGACTTTTTAGGCTCTCAGGGAATGAGAGGACTAGGGGGAATGGAGCAAAGCTGGAGGTGGGGAGATTCAGACTGGACATGAGCAGGAAGTTCTTAATGAGAGTGGTGAGAGCCTGGAAAAAGTTGCCCAGGGGGATGGTCGGGGCCACTTCCCTGGAGGTGCTTAAGACCAGGCTGGATGAGGCTGTGTCCAGCCTAATCTAGGGTAGGGCATCCCTGCCCATGGCAGGGAGGTTGGAACGGGGTGATCCTTGTGGTCTCTTCCAACCCAGACTAATTCTATGATTAAAACCAAGTTGATTTAGAAGTGAGTGTGTAAGAAATGTGAAAGTCTGAATGGTGGAGCCTGACATAAGTCACAGAATCACAGAATCAACCAGGCTGGAAAAGACACCTACCACTTTTCGCCTTCTAATTAACCAAACAATGGAACTAAGTGCCTCATCCAGTCTCCTTTTAAACACCTCCAGGGATGGCTACTGCACCACCTCCACAGGCAGCCCATTCCAATGGCCAATTACTCTTTCTGTGAAGAACTTCATCTTAACATCCAGCTGTAGGTGCAAAGCATGAGCTATGACCACCACATTTTTTTCATAGCATCTTTCCTGAGGTCCAGAAAAAAAAAAAAAAAAAGTAAAAGCTATGCTGTGTCCAGTGGGGAAGATTCAGGGTAGAAACCTCAAAAGCTATGGAATACTCACTTAGTCCAGTAAAAAATCAAGCTAAGTTTCAGGTATTATGAAAATTGTAATTTAGCCCTCCTGGACCACACTCCACTGAAATATTCTGAAAGAGATGGCCTATGCATGAAAGCAAATGTGTAGTCCTGGAGCAGAATAGTCCATGAGGCATCATCTCCAGAGGGAAAACAAGAACCCATTGCTTTAGGGTGACACTTCCTTTTTTCAGTCACTCTTAAGAGTTCATCTATGCAAAGCTCGTAAGCTACAAACTGTTGCCAGCTTTCCAATGCAGCAGCTCTGCACAGGCATGCTTGGCGTGGGCTCAGTCTAAGGTACTTCACTTTTTCAGAGGAGTGAAGCTGTTGCAGTGTCTTCTTCCTCCCTGTAAGCAAAATCTCAGATGCCTTGTCTCCTCCTGCTCTCTGCACTCAATTGTCATGGGATCATTTGGGTTAGAGGGGCCCTCTGCAGATCAGCCAGCTCAGAGCAGGGCTAGCTTCGAAGTTAGAACAGGCTGCTCAGGACTCAATCAGTTGAAATATGAACTTCCAAGGATCAGGATCCCAGAGCTTCTCTGGTAAACTTGTGCCAGTCTTTAGCGGCTCTCAGAGTGAATAATTTCTTCCTTACATTTCATATGAATTTGCCTTGCTGCAATTTATGGTTTTGTCTTTTTGTTGTACCTTTTGGTCTTTGGCTGTGCCACTCTTCCTCTTCTACATTGTCCTCTGAGCACCTGAAGACGGCAATGAGATGTCCCCTTCTTTTATTCTGCATCTCCCTGAATCTTGATGCTCTCTCACAGACAGAAGTTCTGGAAACACAGATGCTCTGCCAATAGGCATCCTCGAAAAGTGAGGACAATTAAAAGACTTCAACCATATTAGGTACAGACAAACCACTTCAAAATATCTTAAATTGCCTAAAAAGCCCAGTGGAGCCAGAGGAAAAGGACTGAACAATAGTGGGCTGTGTATCCAACCTCACTCAGCTGGAAGTTAAGCATGAGATGTTGCCTTTACTCATTCAGTTCTTATGTTGCTAAAGACCCAAGAGGATCTCCAAAGGACAAAAGAGTCAAGCCAGAGTGTACTCTTGATCTGCATCTTGCAGACCTCTTCATTTCCCCACCAGATTGCATTCTTTTTAGTCTGTTTCCTACCTCCTTGTGGCCTGGTTTCTTCACATTATACCATGAATGATTAACATACATAAGCCTTTCTCTCAGGAGGAACCTGCATCTCAACAGCCAGCAAAGTTACAGGAGATCTTCAGCTCAAGTGCACTTCTGATCCAATCATCAAACACATTTGTTATCATTATTTTGAGAGGAAGTTGCTGAACTGTATTTCAATTTTCCACTAGGATGTGTGTCAGCTCTCGCTGCGCTTCTGTTGCCCAGGAGAGAGGCCAGGTGCCAGGAGAGACGCATTTCCCAACAACTCATAGATGTCAAAAGCATGATCAACAAGAACTGTGACTTTCTCCAACATCAGTATTGCAATACTGCTCTCAACTTCAACTTATTTCTCCCTTGACAGATATTTCACATGGTCCTGCTCAGCAAGAGCCATCAGAGCTGGAGGTAAAATGCAGAAGAGCTTTCAGTAAAGCAAAGTATTACCAGGTAGCTTGTTCCAGAAGGAGGTACTAGCAAAAAGCAACATCAATACAGGCGTCCTGATCTAGTGGGAGGTGTCCCTGCCTGTGGCGGGGGGGTGGAACTGGATGATCTTTGAGGTCTCTTCCAACCTAGACCATTCTATGATCCTATGATTCTAAAGTCCACCACCAGGTTTCTGTATAGACAAGAGGAAGAGAGGCGGCATGACTGCCGGCTGGCCTGGTAATCATTTGGCCCAGACTCACACCCCAAGAAGCCAAACCATGGCTAGACAACAAATGCAACCATTTGACATAAAGCCAAAGGAGGAAAGGAATAAAAACAGAGTGGTCTTTGAAGGAAACTTACCCTTGAGTCAAGCATGAGCTGCAGCTGATCTGCAGAGAGCAGGGATGGGTTTGGATGTTCATCAAGCATCTACTGTTGAGACAGAAGACACAGCTGATCAGAATAGTGATCTGGTGTCACGTTTACACCTGTGCAGGATTTCCCTTGTTGAAAATGACACAGATTCACTTTATATTCTCCAGTTTCTCTTTTGGTCCCTCTTCTCAAAAGCTGCTACTAGGACATCCTTCCTACTTGCCCACTAGAGCCTTAGTCCTCATTAGCTTTTTCTTCTGTCGGTTTACACATCTTCTGCTTCTTCCAGTTGTTTTCCCCTGAACCGTGTTCCCTCATTTTTTTCCTAAATAGCTTTGCCCAAAAGAAGGGGACAATGATGGCCTTACCCCAGTGCTCCATCTGTGATCCCTGGACAACTGCAGCACCTTGACAATCATTAATTCTAATTAACATAGCTAAATCCCTCCACCCCTCACTCACCATGCCATTATAGAAACCCACTCTTTCTGTACTCGCAAACATTTTCATGTTTGCTTATAGGTGAGTCAGTATGATCCACACAACTCTGAAGAATCACAGCAGGAAGGCTGCTTTCTTCTGTAACACGGAGAAACTGCTGTCCTAGCATCTCCCTTCCTGGTCCTCTTCCAAGACCAGACATTTTGGGTTTTGCTCACCTCTCTTAATCTTGTATAAAGCACACTAAATACTGAATGCCATTAAACAATTAGCAGTCATTTGTATATGCTGGACAGCTGGGGATGCATTATGTTAATAACCATTACAGGTTACGCTGTAATGTAAAAACACATTTGAGTTGAGATATGGGTTAAGTATAATGAGTTTGTTCTACTTTTATTCCATGCTTAAAAGCATACCATTTCCCTCTGCCTATAAAATTATCTGAAATACTTCTGGCTATCAGGATACACAGGTCTGCACACTGATCATTTTAATCCAAACAGGTCCTGTTTTCCCCAGAAAGCCACTTTCCCCAGAAAGTCCCAAAGTTATTTGTGTAATCAAGGTCATTTGTGTAATCAAGGTCATAAGCATCATTAAAGCCATTACATAGAATATGCTTGTTCTAATCTCCTCTTCCGTTATCAGCCCTCTTTCCACCCTAGGAAAAGCTCTTGATTACAAAGTCTTTGCAGTGGTGAAACAGAGGGTAATATGCAATTTTATTCTTATCTTTGTTATGCAAAATTAATTATACTGTGATCATCCCTACTATAAGCTATGGTGATGCTGTTTCCAATGTTAGACAGGACCTCTGTTTGCTTAATACTTACCTTTCTCTCCAGTCCTCCTCTTTTAAAAAAGGCCTAAACGTGATCTTTTAGGAACATACTGCAGTGCAACAGTGAGGGAAAAGCCTCTGGCTGTAAAATATGCATAACAATGTAAATGTTTATACACCTTCCTGGCTTGTACTAAATAGTGGCCTATTTGCCACTGCTGTCAGCTTCAGCTTTTTATGAAATCCTCCTGGTAGCACCATGCAGGCAAGCAGGTACCAGCCTCGCCCCAGCTGTCCCCTTGCAGGTGCCACCCGGAGAGGGCACCGGTTTATAGACCATCTCCTTGGGTGCCAAACCCACCCTCTATACCAGCTTTTGAATCCCCATGGTGCTTGCCTTATTGTCTGGGTCTCACAATCACCTCCAATCTGCTTCTCAGCCAGCACAGCTGGCACCAGTCCTGGGCTTAACCAAGCCCAATTTCTGGAGGACTTGGTCTAAAATCTCCCTTTTGTCGGACTTAAATGACAAAACACCTCTACTGAGGCTAATTAGAGCTGCTGCATCCATTCTGGGGGCCAGAAGGCAAAAGCTGTGTTTGAGGCATTTTTGTTTGCTTGCTTTGGCAAGGTGGAACGGATGAGTTTTAGACATGAGAGATTTGGAGGTTGTTATCTGGTTGGTTTGGGAGCTGATCATTGCTTCTACTTCATAAAGTGTTAGATTGACTACCATTTTTCCCTAAGTGCTTTGGCCAGTTGGAACCAGGTAGCTGGCTCCACACTTTTGGAGGCTTCTGAAAATCTTGTATCTTGCTTCTTTTTGACTAAAGGAGACTTTCTTATTCACTATTCTGATTTTCCTGTGTTGCAATGAACTTTAGGTAAATACTGCACATTGAAAACATATTTACAAACCACACTGAGCATCCACCACTAAATCGCTTGGTCTGGTTTCAGGAGTGTGTCCTCCCCCTTTTCAAAACCTCCTCCTGCAGCTTTGTAACTGCCAGAATGAGCAGCAATCCTTCCCATTCACTTAGTGTGAAAACCAGCATCAGATGTAAAGACAAAGCCTTAGCTCTTCATTTAAACTCCTGGGGACAGAAGGGTCTTTTCCATGATGATATGAATAAAATCTGTACAAATAACTTCAAAAGGAAACAAAGCTGACAATAGTTAGCTGATAATAGTTACGCCATCTGTATGCATGGCAGGTATTTCCTGGTCTTTTCGGCAAACTCATCACTATTCTACTGAGGGAAAAGTGCATTTGCATCAAAGATGCCTCAGATCGCTAGGAGCTCAGCACACCAATAGCTGCTCGCTCTCTCCCTCCCAATCTCAAGCATTGTGGGAAGCAAAGCAAATTAGTAAGTTAACAGAAGATCTTTCAGAAGATTCTTTCTAAAGATACAGAAATGTGTTAGAGACTTAGGTCTAGAAAGGCCAGCACCAAGATCCTACTGACTTTATAGGAAGGAAAGTACGTTAAGTAACTGCATGGGCTACAGAATCTTTAAGATGTTCTGGTTTCTGCTATGCGAGCTGAGATTCTGATTTCCTACAACAGCCAGTAAAACTGAATTAGTAGCATTCACAAACATCTGGCTTCTAGTGACAGATCACAAAGACATGCTTCCTGCTTGCTAAGTAGAATGAGACTGCCTGTCTAAGCAACTACACAAGTACCACAATACAGAAGAAATTTGACATGGTTTCACCTTTAATACTCTGATGAGGTAACGTATCACCGCATGGCACCCATCTAATCCCATCTCTTTTACTCCAGCCATTTACGTAATCTGGTTACTGATGTAGGGTATCTGAGATCAGAGAATATCAGATTTGAAGTGATCTCAAGAATCATCTGGTCTAACCTTCCCTGGAAAAAGCATGGTCTAGACCAGATGGCCCAGCACCCTGTCTAGCTGAATCTTAAGTGTCAAATGTTGGGAACTCCACAACTTCCCTGGGGAGATGATTCCAACATCTGATTGATCTCATTGTGAAAAGTTTCCCTCTTGTCCAATTGGAATCTACCCATGAGTAACTTGTACCCATTATCCCTCCTCTTTTCCATGTAACTCCTGAAACATGGTGATAAGGTTCCTCCTGAGCTGCCTTTTCTTGAGGCTGAACAAACAGAATTATTTACTCACAAAACAGCCTTCCCAGTCCTTTGATGGCCTTCTCTGAACCCTCTCCAGCCTGTTCACAGGTTTTTTGTAGAGGTATTCTGGGTGTTGCCTGATGTACACTGAGTGTGAAAATTAATTATGTCTGATGACCACCACACCCTCTAGTTTAGGTAAGAGTTTCAAGATCAAAAATAGTACCTATTAAAGATGTGTGGAAGGTGGAATTCCTTTGTCCACCGTTAAACAACAATATCCATAAGCCGGGTGGGATCGCTTCCAGAAAAGCTGTTACATTTTATCCCATTTTCTATTTACTTCCTTGTCCTCAGCCATTCTTCCAACTTATTCTTGAACCTTGCACCATACTGAAATCAGACTATCAAGCCTTCCAGTTGCCACTTTCTACATCCTTTCCATGGAAAATATAGCCTTGACACCATATATCTTTGAAACACAAGTCATGTAATTCTTACTTCTCCTTTTGCATGTTCCAGTTTGACTGACTTCAACACAACAGAGCTTTTAAAATCAACCCTTTATTATTATTTTCCTCCTTTTCTATTTGAGATGATTTTAGCACCTTTGACTCTAATGGCTCTGCTACTTCCATGAGGTCCACATTCACTGTACTGATACTGGGAAACATACAGACCTTATTTTCTATATCCATCTTATATAAAATGAATTGACATTTGGATTAAAATTTACTTTGTAAACCAGTTCTTGTAACATCCTAATGAGTACAAGTAGTCACTTCTGTTGGTTCAGTAACTCTTGGCAAGAGGATAACAGTGACAGTGTAAGTTGATCTTCTGTATCAACACAACTCTCAGCAGCATTTCTCTAACACCAGGTCTCAATTCATATTTTAATCACTCCTTGAGTGCTTCAAGGCAATTCCCAGCAGAAGCCGCAGTCAAAACTGGCCTCTGATTTTATACTTTTCTTCAGTGTCTAATTTAGTTTTACATCTCTTAGCAACTATATTCCAGTCTCATAGAACACACAATCACTTCTATCAACTTAATGCCTCAAGACAGCTACCAAACCAAAGTTAGAGACAACCCACAGAACAACTCTCCATTAGGTCTGAGACTTTGGCAGCTTTACTGCCACAGTTTTGGTGGCAGAAGTCCTATCAGAAGCATCAGCTCTTAATATCTGCCTTGCACACAAGCAACCACAAAGATTTCCTTGATTTCCAGAGTTTTTCTCTGCTCTGCTTTTCCACTGCCCTTTGCCAACTCAAGATTCCCAGTGTCCGAGTGGCCTCAACCCCAGGACTGGCTTGCATGTCCATAACACAGATCACAGGGTCTTCACACCAGGACCACCATAAGAATAGCTATGTTCAGGATATTTGAGATTACTTATCCTACTGACACCTTTCAATCACCTCCCTTTCAATCACATGGGCTGCAGGGTTCAAGTACGGAAAGAGATTCAGTCAGCTCATGAGCTGCACAAGATCTTGACAGTTTGAAGCTTCATCATTCACTCTTTGCTAATAGGCATTCAGTTGGTTTCACATGAAACTTCTCCATGCTGTTGGCAGCAGTTGGTATTTCTTAATTTCTTCGACCTTTACAAATCAAAAAGTCCTTTTAAAGGACTCTGCTACGATCCTTAGCACCAATCTACAGTTAATCTATTAGGAAAACTATTGGTGATCATGTAGTTGAGACAATCGAATGGCTATTGCTTGCCACAAATCAGCTAACTCAATGAAAGCCAAGCCAGATACACAGACCAAAGGCTCCTGCCTCAGTCCATCAGGGCAGTTGTCAAGTACGGTGAAGTCATGTCTAGTCTAAACTCTACAGTTCTCAGACACTTTTCAGTTGCTGCTGAGACTGTAGAAGAGTATCCAGGAACCACAACTTTCTACTTCCAGGTGTAAACTCTACAGATCCCAACACCACATCTCCTGCCAGTTTTGGACAGTCACTGTGTCTGTGTAGTGGCAAATGATAAAAGCATCACATTTTGTCACTGTGTGCACTGACCTTGAAGGCTAGGTTTGGAGTGCAGCAGCCCAGGCTCTGCTAGCACCAGGTGGATGGTCAGGTTGATGCCTTCTGCCTTCTACACAGTCCCTGTAGATGTGACTTATTACCCAGAGAACTGCACCTTACTGAGCCTTGCTTAGGTGTTCAAGGCCAGGCTGGATGAGGTCTTGAGTGACCTGATCTACTGGGAGGTGTCCCTGCCTATGGCAAGGGGTTGGAACTGGATGATCTTTGAGGTCTCTTCCAACCTAAACCATTCTATGATTCTATGATTTGGAGCTCCCTCCCAGAAAACACCAGTAACAGCATGAAACTTCTGAGCTTTTAATACAAAGTGTAAAGTTCATTTCCCTGCTCTAGGTTTCTTGTTTTCAATGCCTGCTATGTAAGTAGTTCTGGATTTATTCAGTACACCACCAAGTTATCTGAGCTTGTTGGAACACACTGATTAAACACTCCAGTCTGAGAGGGCTCAGAAATAATCACTTAAGGTCAAGGCTAGCTATAAGGAAATTGTAAAAGTGCTCCCACTCTGGAGAGAGGCATCATTTCTGTTTTACAGACACCATATCTGAGGCAGAAAGTCTCTCTTGGCCACGTTAAGCTTTGCTCTCAGCACTCCTTGTCTTGGAGCCATTTGGGCTGCTCTGAGTTCACTGTGTCAGCAATCCCAGCAGTAGGTTTAATCCCTCACATGGACAAATACTTCTACAGTCAGGAAAGGGAACAGCATTTAGTAACAGCCAAAGTTTTCCGTAAGGAATTTGTTACTGTATCTGTGGTACACTAAATTTCTCTGACCATCTACAGCTATCCTTCTATTGTGACAGCTCCTCCTTCACCTGATGCGACTGGAGCAATGCACTGTATCTGTACAAACCCACCAGAATTCAGGCAGAGATCATCAAAAGTGTTTTAATGATTAAACCATGTCAAACATTAACAATGTAGGTATATTCAGATGAGGCAAGGGTTTATTTTGAGCACATTTAGACAGCCTATTTGGAACATTACAGCTGCTGTACTGAGCTATGTAAAGACTGAAAACCAGTACCTAGAAATGAAGACACGCACAGGATTTGATAATGTAAACATAACAGACACTGTCTCCTTCAAAACAAGGAATGAAAATGTACAAGGCTAGTTGGGGAACTTAGTAAGTCCCTAAGAGATGTGCAAAAAAAAAAAAATTTAAAAATTAAACATGTTAAAACTGGCATTTATATGTATATCAAAACCCCCAAATAGTTAAACTTGAGCAGAACATCTCGCACAACTTCAATTTTTCAGAGCTTAATGAATAAAATATTCGTAAGCCAAACTCCACCCTGACAGATACCAGACAGTAACTTTGCAATTGACTCCTCATATGTGCAAGATTTTACAAGGAGGAGTAACTTCAACAAGTGCTCAAATGAAACCTTCAGGTAACAAGTCAAAACATTACTGGTGATAAACACAACTCACACTACAGAAACAGACATTTCCAGCACATTTCAGTAACATAAAAAAAAAAAAACCCAAACCCACACACAACAAAAAAACAACCCAAAAAAACATTAGGTATCACTTAGACTGTTTAATTTTGATGTTTGGGAAAAAAAACCCCAACATTTGTGTTAGGCACATTTTGAAAATGAACATATGCTACATGAAGAACAGTATGGATACCAACATAAATACAGACAACACCATCAGGAAAGCATCTTTCTGTCTTCGTAATTAAATACTCGGATGTGTCACATACTTCAATAGTAGCTCCTAAGATGTGGATATGGCTACGGTCATAACAGTTGAAACTGCCAGTTTCCTTGTTAAACAAAAAAAAACCAACAAACCCAAAACCCAACCAAACCACTCCTCACTTAGCATATAAGAATTACCAGAAATAAGGA
>VWZI01003577.1:369017-388227 GCA_013396835.1 Psilopogon haemacephalus | reverse complement strand
GAGAGAGAGAGAGAGAGAGAGAGAGAGAGAAGATGGGTCTACCCTGTATATACCCTAAACCTTAGAGACAATATTTAAGTCTTACTGGGCTGTGTAAGTGCCAATTAATTTTATATTAATGACAATACTTCAAATAAAAAAATAAGATCTATTAAAAAAGGTAAAATAATTTTTTCACCCAATTTTTATTGTTTAGTCAGTTAAGGCCAAAACTGCAAAACTAAATGTGCCGTTTCCAATTTTGCTGTATCACGTAAGAGATATGTAATGTTGTGTGTCACACACAGAACAGTAAAATGGTGAATGGATTCTTCTAAATGGCTTCTTTTATTAAAAAGTCAGTTGATGGAAAAGTTTAAACATACCCCAATTTTTAAACCAGTAATAAGCTTTGGGCCCTGCTTTTAATTTAAGGCATGTGTGTTTATCTACTGAAACCAGCAAACTGTACAAATTACCTCTACAATCACATGCAGGATCTAACAGTTAAGGGAAAAAAAAAAAAGAGAGAGGTTTAGATTACAGTGTTTTCAAATTGTGAACCATAATTCAGCACCTATCATATTGACTAGTAAGGCAACAGCAGTGTTGGATACTACAATAACACTCCCTTCCACAGTCTACAGCAGGGTCAGTGACAGCCCAGAATTATTTTTAAACTTTAACCTACTTTTATGTTCTGTATACAGTTTCTAGGGTGTTTGCACTGGTTAAGTCCTACATAAATCACACTATTCTATGCAGGAATAGTTACAGTAGCTGTTAGAGTATTAGTGCACAACTCTTATTGTGCTTACAATCAGATGATTTTGTTGTTGGGGTTATCAAAATGGTTTTTCAGTTTGGTCTTCAATCCTTCCTTTGTTTCCTCTGTTTCACATTGTTCTCAAGGGAAGAAAAGCTGTTTGTGTACCCGTTCACAGTGGCTGTAGAGCCGTTCTGATACTCTTTCCTCCTCGAGGATGCCTTCTTGTTGTAAGTCTAAAATACATGGAAAGACACATGGGTTTGCTCAGATATAAATAACTGCTTCCTCACTCAAGAAACTCAAAACTAAAACCTGCTTCCATAATTTTTAAAAACCTGCTAGTGGCAGAGACAAACAAGCTCTACCATTTTTTGTGTATGTGGCTATACTAAATCTTTCATTCAGATAATGAAAGAGACCTATTTCACTGGAAAACAAAAAGCCTCGATGGTAGCATTGGTGGTGTTATGCTAACAGTAAATTAGAAACAACGAAAAGTGATTTTACAAGCAGACTACGGCAGAAGAACATACTCAAAATGACAAGTGAGGAAGAAGATTTGATGGATTACAGATGACTATCTTGAACAAAGCTAGAACAACAAAAGGAAAAACAAGAACAACGAGGGAAGTTCAGAGACAGAAACGTGAAAGGAATTTGCACAGGTCAACATGGAAAGCAAAACCTAACAGTATCTGGAAGGCTCAGGACACTGTAAAAAAGAAAATGTAGAGTGAAAAAATATACATGAATTAAGTCTTTGTCAATGGGGACTCAGTGATCTGGCAAGAGCATTTCCCAAAACATGAATATGTCAAAGAAACTTCAATAGTTACAAGATGAGACACAAGTAGAATTGGTTAAGAGTGTCAAGTAATATTTGGAATATAGTATTATGTTTAATTAGCATGTTCATATGCAGCAAATGCACAGGTCTGATTTTAGGAAATGCCAGAAGATCAGATAGGAAAGCCTGCTATGTTTCCCCCCATGAGTTGCTCATCAGACTCCAAATGTTTAAAATGTTTAAATCCTTCAGGAGAGGTTTAATATATGTGACAGACTTTGTTTGGGTGTAGTATGCTGTATTTCTGAAGATGTGTTTCTACATCTTTGCAGAGAGACTGACTACAAACTGTTCAGAACAACACATACCATGTCTGGATCTGCTTAGACATAAAATCAGTTTTGTGGAAGCACAACTCAAAATGCTAGCTTTTCATATGGAAATACAAACACCTGTAAAGGTGACCCACAATCAGATTTCTCTATGCTGGAAGTCTGGGGGGTTTCCCTGGATATAAACCAAGGATTTTTCCCTTGTAAGAGCAGTAATGAATAATGCCTTTGGGTGCTTCACAGGTTCAGAGGCTGCTGTTTTATTTCAAACTGGAAAGCTTTTTCTTACATACAGCTCTTCCTCTCTCTTATCTGCAGTTAAAATTACATTAGTAAAGCACTTCTTTCATGCTGCTGCTTAATGACATTTACCAATGGTTCTGAATTACAAATACAAAATATCCAATAATTTGAAATTGGAGGGCAGATAAACAGTTAAGCTGTTTTAAGAACATGTGCCTGTCACTGAAAGATAGCAAAAGGACATTTCAAGCATCATTTCCTGTAAACAGCTTTCAAATGAGAAACAGCCAGCAGAATGCTACATAGAGTCAATGAATATTGCTTTTACCTGAATATAGAAATTTGTGAAGAGGATAATCAAAGAAATCATATAAGAAATCTGGAAATACAGCCACCCCTGAGGAAATGCACATGGCCAAACAACACCACAGCTGGTCTGGAAGATTGTCAGGACAAACTGAATCTGAGGAGAGAAAAAAACAAACAAACAAACAAAATAAACACAACACATGAATGTAAGGAAAAAGAAAAGCTATTATTGGCCAAAATATCACTAGGTATTTCGAAATCAAGTTAAAAAAAAATGTGATGGTGTGTGTTTATCTTGTCTGTCTTGCTGAGAGTATAAACCTGACTTAGCAAATACTCAGGTTGTGGAATTCTGTTAAGTGCTGTCATTTGATTAATACTGCTCCACTTTTAGACAACTAGAGTAGCTTATGTAGAATTGATATATACACATAGGAACAAAGACCACCTTCTGCCTGGTGAGTGCTCACTGAGGTTTGACACTACCATCCCTAAAATTGTAGATCTGCATCTCCACTACTTTGCTGCAAAAGATTAGGGGTCACTGGTTCTACACACAGATCCTGCAATACTCTCCCACAAACAGGGACTGGCTGGCTTCAGTGGAAGAATTTTTGGGGTAAAGGCTGCAGGGAAGCTGGTGGGTGTTGGGGTTTCATTATCTTCAGTTATCTCTTTTAGAAAAGCAGAGATTAGGTTTAAGTGCTGCAGAGGTCCTTAGGCAAAATTTATCCCTATGTTAAGGCTACCAGACCAGATTAGGGAATGTTTATTTAAAGAACGAAGGACGTTTGTGTTCTGCTCTGCTGTTTTGCTGCCCTAAGAGCTATGCCTGTAGAGCAGGCAGGGAAGCAAAAGCAGCCATGACAATAACCAGGGGAACAAACAAACCACCCAGACACTTGCACTCTGCAGTACTCAGCCAACCAGGATGAAGAATACAGCCTAAATCTGTAAGGAAACAAACTCAAGTACAAAGCAACTCCTCCCTCCTGTCATCCAAACAATGATCCCCACTGCTACAATACTTAGCCATCCTTCAGGAAGGAAGAGTGCTAAAAAAAAAAAAAAATTAAAAATGGTTTTGTGAATCAACACTCTGAATTGCTGGCACCAAATGGTATTAATCATCACCAGCAAATGTTATTAAACCTATTCATAGCTCTGAGAGGGTGCCAAGGGGAGGATGGTGGTACAAAGATAATAGAAAAGTCCATCTTTAGGTTTCGGTTTCCCCACCTACAAAATATGAAAGACAGAACATCCATGCATATTTTCTTGTGGTGTTCTGACATGTTCTACACATTGAAACTTGGTTCTCATGCACTATCACGACAGAACGTGCCATACTACTTAATTTCATTGCTCTTTTCACCTCCAGTGCGCAACACTCAAGCGTCATCACTGTACGCACAGTAAACAACACAAATGGATACAAGGAGTCTAACAGAGCTGTATGAGAGAAAAAAAATCTGCCTGTGCCCATTTAAGTTCAGAAGGAGACCAAAAGCATTGCACTCTGGTTTTTATAAATCATCTACAACTGCATGCAAAAGTGAGATAGGAAAGCCATTGTTCTGCAGGACTAGACTAAAAGGCCTTGTTAGCTGGGACTGCATTGCACTTGGGTTCTGATATGTCATTTCAACATCAACCTGAGCAAGCAGAGAGAACAGTATGCTAAACTCATCTGGGCTTGCAAGAAAAGCTTCTAGCAATCCTCCGGCTAGCAAGTCCCAGAGAACCCAGTGTTGCAACTCCTAAATATATCTAGTCATACAACATGGTGAGGTGGAGGAAGAGCCCACTGATATCAACACTGATTTATTTATGTCATCAGTCCCCAGCTCCCCACTGCTCTAAAAATAGAACAAACAGAAGCACAGAAGTTGGATTTCTAAGGTGGTTTAGGCACTTAAAGGTGTAGAAAGTACTATTCTTCATCTTCCCTTCTTCTAGCCACTGCCAAAATTTTCTAACTCAGTAAAGACAAGAGGATCTCATCATGAATACAAGAGCATGAAGTGCTGAAGACCTAATCACTCACCAGCTGCCCCTGAGTGATGTACTTCTTCCACCACAGATAAGGACGCATTGCTGGAACTGCAGACAATCCATAGTAGGAGTACATGAGGACATGGATAAAGCTGTTCAGAGTGGCACCAAAGTAAGCTAAAAAAAGGGCAGAGGAAAAAGAAAAGTACATTGCATTACCAGGAACATGCTGTTTCATGGAACCTATGAAAATAACCAGGTCAAAAGGATACTATGTAAAATATGATTTCTCTTAGAAGAAAAGCAAGAAAATTTTTTTTTCCCCCCCTTAGTTTTTCTTCTGCTCGCTCAGAGTGGCTCAGCTGCTTTGCAGCTGTGCACTTCATACTGGCCTTCTGGTTTTGCTTCCTCAACTTACTCTTTCTCACATCCACATTAGGGTTTCTCAAGGGAACTAAGGAAGCTGATAAAAAGCCCAACAATCGATAGCTCCATCCATCTAATTTTAGACTTACTTCACTTCCTTCCAAGCAGAAGCCTATTTTATCATTTATAACCAAAAGTAACAGATACCTTCAGAAACTGCAAGCCAGTAGTTTTATTTGTCCTTGTTTACAGCACCTTTACTCACTAAAGAAACTTTTTAAACTAAATACCAAATTGCACAGAACTGTGATGGCCAAGCAGAACATAAAGCTTGGAAAGGAAAAAGCAACGCACATCACCAAAAATAGCACATAAAAGACCACACAAACACATGATAGACTCCAAGTATCTGCACTTTTGACTGTTGTATAAACACGGATTGACTTTCCTGGAGGAGAACTTGGTTCCATATACACACTTTTTGTAAGTTCAGCATTAGTCACTGTTGTGCCAACAACACAAAACATATAAAAGTTTCTATGTTGTTTGGCTCGGAAAGCAGAGTCTGAGCAATCCAGCATCTTGGACTGCACTGCCAGTAGTTTGCATCCACTGGATTTGAAAAGCTTCTGTCGGATGAATGTTCAGCAAAGCCAGTATCTACAAGCTTCACATCTGAACCACAACTAAACCATACTAATACAGTTAGGAAACTAGATGCCAGCTCAAATCAGTGAAATTAAAGAGTCAAAGCAAGATTGCCAGAGGTTAGCAGGATTCAGAAAAGAGACACATGGAAATCTTCCACTTAAGAAGTATTCAGTTAAGTTTATTAGACCTCGGGGGAAGTGATTTTAATTGAAATAATTTGTTATGGCTACTGGTATAATGAGATTAAGAAAGCAACATCTCAAATGAACTTGACAGATACAAGGACAAGAGTCACTATTAGATATCTTGCAGCTGAAACAATCTTCTGGTCCTGAAGCACTGCCTCATTAGAAAGTCTGCAACCACCCCCCCCCCAAAAAAAAAAAAAGGCTGACAGATACCAGATTTGGACTCCTGCAGCTGATAAATATCACACCACCACAGAAATCCTTGAATCTACATAGGCATGCCTGTTCTCAAGACTCTGTGGGCAGCTTAATTCCTGCAACTACCTGCAATAGTTGCAATTCAGTGAAGCTCCTTAATGAGACAGAACGAATCCTTCAGCTGAAGGTACCTGAGATGTTCGGGTTGACCAAAAAAAAACCCCAAAATGACGCCCCTGTTTCAAGTGTTTCCTACCCTAACCTGGTACTTACAGTGACCACAAGGCACCCAGTTCATAACAAACCACCAAATGTTCAGCATTGTTGCATGGTGGTAGACATGCAGAACAGTGATCTGATGATTATTTTTTCGCAAAATGAAGAAGAAGGTATCCATGAACTCAATGAGTTTGGAGAAATAGTACCACCAGAGGACACGTATGATCTAGAAAAAAGGAAACAAGTTTTAGAAGCACTGCACACTGAAGGGACTTTCAACTCTTTTGCTAAGAAATTAAAATAAAAATCCAGATTCTGCCCTGCCCTACTTGGACTGAAGACACTGCTGAGATCCTCAGCAGTCTCTCAGCAAGAGATCTAAGTAGAAATCCATAGCTAAGCTGAAAACAAGATGACAAAGATTGCTGTGCACCTTGTGTGTTCTGGGAGAAACGAGAGAATATTTAACTATAGTTGGTTCCACAGTGCTCTCTGTAATTCAGTGGTCTGAACAATGACCAGAAGATATCATCACCCCATCTTAGAAAAAGAAGTCACATCACAAAGTGCCTGGATGCAGTCTCATGACCACGTCTTTACTTCTTGGACTGGAAGCACTTGAAAATTCAGAGATAATTCCTCACTATGAGCACACTACAGATTAGCTATTACGTTTGAGAATGCATTGTCCATTGTGTTGTAAAAGGAAGGAGGGGAAAAAAATTCATATAGTTTGAATACAATCTGTGTTAAATAATACTGTTCTGTTCTACAGGTGTACACAAGTAGACAGTCTGAAACATTATTAGTTATAAGTCTTGTTGATGTTACCTTCATATCAGCTTCTCCCCCACTGTGTGTATCTTGACAGAAGAAATTGTATCCTCCTTCCCATACTCCCGTCACCAGCTGAGAAGACCAAAGAGTAGTGCATTATTTGGGGAGAAGGCTGCACCCTGCAGCATATGCAAACCTCCACAGCAGCCCTGCTGACATATCTGGTGTCCAGGGATCCATGGGTACCCAAAAGTGGCATTAGGTTTAATTTAAGTCCCAAGCAGTGAACACATCACAGTGGGGTGTGAATTTACAAATTCTTCTAATTGGGGTCTACCAGAATAAAAATGAGAGGTAGCATTTTATCCCCCCTTACCCCACATGGCACACTCCAGACAGATTCTCAAGAAACATCTTTCCTTCTTGGATGATGATATCATTGTTGGTGAAAGTACACAAAGGAAAGATATTTTCCTTCTGATTATTTTTGTAAAGCAAAGGTATATTTTAAAGAACTGTTATACATGGAAATCTGACTACCATTTTCCAGCCATGTAACAGAGGAAATCCTCGGCTTTGCTGTACTTTACAGGTGACAACTCCTGTTTTACTGGATTGCAATTGTCCAAGGCCTTTTAAATAATTCACCTATTCCACATTCACGACATCCTTCTCAGTACAAGTGACTTCCTCCACAGGATATGGCATTGCCTGTCTGACTTCCTGGCATAACAAGCAACACCTCAAATGTGACAAAATTACTTTTAAGAGTAACGACCAGCATTAGTCATGAGAGGATGATGAAGAGTTTATCGTTAAGGGGCTGGCTAAAACCTTTGCAGAAGCAAGAGGCAAATTGGATGCCTATGTCCTGCCATTTCATGGCTGGGAAGGGCTGGTTGAGAGTGGGACAGGAGTAGGGCAGGAACAAGCCCTCCTTTAACAGCACAATAGAACGGAACACTGGATGGTGCTTTTAAGGACAATTTTCCTCTTAGGAATAGCATGAGGAGAGGAGTAACAAATTTAGACAATGGCCAAGTGCAAAAAAAAGAACTGTCAGGTATCCCAAGAAATATTTTAAAGGCAGATACAGATATCCTGCACAAGCAAGTTGTCCATTTTTTTGCCTTAGCTACACTTGTGCAGAATAAAAATAAACCCAACACCTTTGCAAAGTCACAATGCAAAAAGTCTTTGTACCTTAAGTAATTTTAAATGTTCACTTGATAGAAAGACTACTATAACTGGTACAATTAAATGCTGCTCAGAACTGTGAATGAGATGCTAATTTTAAAAGGTACAATAAAGATTATCACTTAAATGAACTACCTTTTCCTAATGTTGTTTCTTCATGCCTCATTTTCCTCCTAGATTAGCTTTTAAAACACCCTGTCAGCCTAGGTTGTTATCTTTGACCTTCTGAGAGAGAATTATTGCCACTATTTAGCAAAAAAAAAAATAATAAAAAAAATATATATATTAAAAAAACAACCCAAGAGACATCTAGTTATACCACAATGTAAAGATCTGGATTAAAGATAAATCAGCATCACTCTGCTACAGTGAGAGCAGGGCAGCTGTGCACATCAATGGCAGACACAAGCAATTTCTCTCTCCAAGCAGCAAAGGGAATGCAGCCACAGAGGACTCTTCTCCTGGACATGTGGTAGGCAAAGCCTTTAAAGTGGTACCCTGCTAAAGGACTAGTTATGTCCTGGAGCAAGCCTTGCACCAAACTGCTCTTAGGGCACCAAGGGGAAGCCTCTGTGGCTTCACAAGAGCCTGCCAGTCTCTCAGACAGAAGACCACATTGTGTTGTGATCATGTGGTTAAGAGCTTACAGATGTTTTCATACAGTTCTCATAGTTCAGGGAAGTGTTAGGAATAGAAGAATAATCACAATGTTTATATTGTAATTAATCCAAATAGCATACATCACTGATGCTGAGGTCCATTAACTTCTCCCAAAGAGCTTTGCCTGAAAGCAATACAGGTTCACTACCTGAAGTATGTAACACAACCAAAAGTGTCTGGATGGATCCCACCTTTCTGAAGGTTAAAGGTTATAGGTAGCTTCAGCTAAATCCAGGTACTCCCTTGTTTCCAGAAGAGCATATAGTAATGTGCTAGGAGCAGTAATACTCTCACAGCCACAGGGGTTTAAATAACAGCAAAGCAATATTTGTAGGAAATCGTAACATCTTTTATCACATAAACAGTTACTATAATTCCAAAATTAACTCTACCCCTCCCTTTTTCAGAAGGACCTAAATGGTGAAAAGCTGGGACAGCTGCCCATGAATGGCTGTTGCTGCCCACAAACCTTGCTTGGTGCAACACACAACACAGATAATCCTTTTCCTGAGTTTGCCAGCTGCTCCTTTGCCTCACACCAGTACTTCTTTTGCACCTGTAGTATTTTTGGCACTTGCTGGAAGGCTTTCAGAAAACAAAATCAATGGGCTGCTCTGAGATCTGACTACAAATTGCTCCCTAATGTCTCTGTTATGCATGGAACCGGGCATAAAGCTCCAGAGAGCTGCTCATGTGCCACCCACCAAGCAATAGAGGTGTCATAAATTGCCAGCTAGAGCATTTAAGTCATTCCTCACGCTTGTTGTGGTCTGCTTTCAGGCAGGTAGAAGTTTTCAACCCCTCCCAACGGCTACTGTACAGCAGGTCTCAACTCGCCCAGCAACAAGCTACTGGATCCTCAGCAACCCCAGGTTTGAGGCAGCCTTTCCCTGCCTAGTGTCCTAGGACGTCCTCCATCTTCAGATTGGCAGGAGCCCAGATTTGCTAATGTACAACCACAGGCATATCTTCTCTCAAGAAATTAATCCGTCTATAAAATGATGACTATAATAATTTTCACCAGAGTATGTGACGATTTTTAAATGATACAAAAAGAGATAGGTCCTTTATAAGCAAATTAAAATGGTACTCAGAGTCAATGCTAAGTTTCTTGGCTCAAGGGAAAACCCTGCAGCTCAATGTTGCTCAAGCAATTCATACTTCCTTCCTCTTTCTTTCTATCTTTTTTTTTGTTTTTAAACATTGCTTTCATTTTGTAATTCCATTGCTGGTTTCTTTAAAGTGCTGTGCCATGTGCTTTTTTTAATCCACTCTGCTACCAAAATAAAATAAACCATCACACTAGCACCATTCTGACTGGGTTGCAGGAAAGGTGTTACTGGGGAGGATTTCACTTTCTTGTGATAAAACCATGCAAGTTGCAGGAGAGGGGCAAATAGAGGACCCAGCAGTGCATCAGGCTGTCAAGACATGATGGGCTTACCAGCTTCAAAACAGAGTGGGATTAACAGTGAAAGGGAACAGAAGCTTACATGTCTGATTTAAGAAGAATGCCTGCAAATGTTGCAGAGATACAAAATTTTATCTTTACCTGAACACCTCAGGACAGAGATCAGGGCTTTGGGACCTGTAGAGAAAGAAAGGGGAAAGAGCAGCCTGCCACCCGCAGCTCACATGCCATCTCTTCACTGAGTCCCATCCCCTCTTTCCTAAAACAGGGTGTGGCTCTTACAATGCTTTTCCTACAAGATATACAACACCTCCCTCATCCGGGAAATTTGACACTTTGGCAGATTATGTACGGTACTGAATTTTCAGATTAAGGAAAAAGCCAGTTAAAGAATCACTTAAGAGAAATCATCAATGATGAAGGCTCACTTTCTCAAATGTAGGTCTAGGTGTTGATCTAGATCACGTGGCTACCTTTGCTAACAAACACCCCCAACATAAAATAGGTTTGTATGCCATATAATTAGGCACCTGGAACTTTCTCTGCTTTGCCAAATTACCCAGCCATGACTCAGGTAGATCCTGCTGCTCTAATTACTTCTGTGGCTCTTTCAGACACAGAGGACAATGAACCCATATTCTAAACCCCCCCTGCTTGCCACCCCACTATGTACCTCCTCCACCAGGTAGGAGGCCACCCCTTGCTGCCCCTGCCCAAGACACGACTGCTATTTTCCCAAAAAGTCCAAGCACTGTAGATTTATGCAGCCCCTACGTAGCGTTCTCTCTTCCTGAAGTATAGGAGTGGGAGGTCAGCCTGAATAAACCTCTTCTGCTCCCCTAGGCTCTGCCTTGCCTTTTGCCTCAGACAAACGCAGCCCACTACTCTGGTCTGCCAGTTAGCACAACCCAGCCCAGTCACTAAATGCCCAAGTAAATAATTGATACAAAGTACTATCTTATGAATTCCAAATGAGAGGTACAACATTTCTGATTTTAAAATAAAATATTCCATTAGTAGTTAATTGGTACCAAGTACACAATAATTAGAATTATAAAAATTGTACAATGCAAATGTTTCCCCATGTTACTACACACAAACATTCACATACAAACGTCATAAAACCAAGGTCATCTTTCTCATCCTAGTTTGAAGGATGCCTCACTTTAAAGCTTCTGTGACCAAACTAGCAAGTTAAAGTGAGCTGTAATGCTATGAATTCGTGACCTGAACCACCACAGCTATAACTCAGCAAAACTCCAAAGCAGGGCTGCAGGTGCATCATATGCAAGCTGTTAAAGCAGATTATATTCAGAGAAGCTACTATACAAGTTCCTCAGTGGTGATCAGTCCCTTGCCACAAAACATAATTTGCTCTCACATCTAGCTTGTAAATGCAGTTAAACACATTTTGTTGCAGCTATTATGAGTTTAATAGGCTTCCTAACACTGCAGCTTTTATGAAGAGAAGGTATATCTGTAGCAGCACTAATTAATACTTTCATATAGATATTGTTAAATTACATTTATGCTTTGAGATAGTGTTTCACTATATAGGAAGAAAGAGCCTCCATATTCGCTGTATTTTAGTTGTCCTATTCCTTCACAATATAGAAAATATTCAGCTGGTTACAAGTATGAGGACTTCTTCAGTACACAATCCATTGTCCTTTCTTGGTAAACACTTTATTGTTAGCTTGAAAAATGAATTAATAACATCAACACTTCATATTTTTTTTCTATTGCTTAAATTTGCCAACAGGTTTTGTAACATATTACAGTAATTTTCATGTAGAAACTATGACTACTATTTGAAGTATTCAAAGAAAAGAGACTGTCTACCCTTAAAGCTTTATTCACACCTAGTACAAGCAAAGAAAATCTGCGCTTGTGAATGCTCAATAACATAACTGGAGATTAAAACAACTGATTATTACATAACTATAAATCACAACTGCATAAAATAATACATATTGTACCTGAAGTCCATAGCAACACTACATTTAGATAAATTAAGAAGATAAATACAAAACTTTGTCTGGATTATAACATCCTGACAGGGAAGTTACAAATGTAAGCACATCAAGAATACAAAGTTGTTCCAAATACCAACTGAATCCTGAACTGCTCCCCTGAAATAACTGATATCCGAGCTCTTAAAATCTCAACTCGGTAACTTTCTTCTCAGTGATTTTTGACTAGACAATTCACAACACAAGAGAAGTAACTTTAAATTACTTACTATCTAAACACCTTGTAAAGCAGCACAGAGTTATCTACAAACTGAAGAGTAAACTGCAGCTCACATACAGCTCTAACCAAATTTTAAAAAATTAATAATTTTAGCTCTAGTCTGTAATTACAAGTGGGGAAAAAAAATCTCTCCTTAGGGAAAGGAGAAATGCTTTTGATTAAAAGCAGAGTATTCTTTATTTTAAAGCCACACATTCAGTCATTTTTCACCACATTCTTATTTACACTGCCATAGTTCTTCATTTTCACTTTCATAAAAAAAAAAACAAACCACTAAACATTTCTGACTAAAGGCAGCTAAAGTACTCTCTGCAAAGTGGAAAACTTCATAGTGCCTAAATCCCTGATTTGTTAGGCAAGAAAATAATCCCACAAAAAGCTCAACTCAGGTTGAAATGCACTTGTATGTTCAGATTCTAACTTCCAAGAAGCAAATGAAGCACAACAGCACTGATGCAATTGTCTCAGTAAAACTGAGAGGACACAAAACAAGCTATTGCAAGCTTACAAAGATAGATGTTGAATGTATGCATGATTAAACACATTTAAATAAAACATGTTTTGCACTCCACCAGCACAATCACACTGAGCATGACTTCCAGGCAAGGAGGAGTTACTGAAAGAATAGCCAGGTTTTGAAACATTGCTAACCAAGGTCAGCATAGATGCTTAAGGCACAGTTTGTTTCATACCACCCTTAGAGGTAACATTACAAGTATGGTTTTCTCTCCTGAGAAGTGACATTGAAGAATTGTTGCAACATTTCTGTAGGCACTTCGCTAGTTTTCAGAGGACTGTCTTCAGAGATCACTTTCAACATAAGCCAATATAATTAAAACAGATACTGCAAAATAACCATACCCAACCCATTTTCTCTTACCTCATAAAACATATATAGAGAAAGCAGCGTAAGTCCAAGGTTGTAGACCACTAGAATACCCCTGCATGAGAATGGTCGCCTGTTCCGCATGTACTTTGGTCCTAGCCATACGATTAGTAAGTACATGACTGAGAAGATAAAGGTAGGTGTATAGTTCTCCAGAAGAAACCATCCTTTTACTCTGGGGTCTGAAACAAACAAAACATATAAACACTTAGGTTTTTTCAAGAGAAAAAGTTGTACCAAAATGCTTTTAGCACCAGAATACCAGAGAAAGATAAAGGAAGAACAGCAATCCCTCTCATTACAGGTCATATTGCTAATTATAAACTACCTTTGCAAACAAGATTGTAGTTACACAGATGTTAAAGAAAGTAGAAGTAATTCTATTCCTAAGACAAAAAAAAAAATCTTAAATTACTGCTATTATTTTAAAATACTCATTACCTTTCAGAATCATCATTTGTCTTGAATAACACAGATGGACTTAAATTCTATAGAAAAGCTTAAACACTCTCTAAATCTCTCAAACCTAGCTTTCCCAACAGTATACACCTTATTTCCCCAGAGCCAGCAAAATTAGCAGTGAAACACATAGCTTTGTGGTTATTGGTGGATGATCCTAATAATTATTTTCTAATCAATACTAATCAAATCAGACTTCCATATGTGCTACTCAACAGAATTACATTTTTGAGTCCTTGTATGAGCAATACAGACCACCAGTCAGTCCAGTCTGAAAAACTAGTCTAAATGGCAACATGTTGACTGCTGAGGGAAAGCAGTAAACCACTCTGGTCAAAAGGACTGCAAGACAATACTTGGGGCATGTACCTTTGAGCCACACCTATGTTGTCCACACCCCGCAACAACATGGCTTTTCTAAAGTCTGCCCAAACTGAAACTAAGCTTACCAATTCGAGTACAGCTGGCACTCACAGCCCTGAATTAATTTTCATAGAATGTTTTTGGTTGGAAGGGACTTTTAAAGGTCATCTAGTCCACCCCTCCTGCTGCTGTGAGCAAGGACATCTGCAACTAGATCAGGTTGCTCTGAGCCCCATCCAGTCTGACTTTGACTGTTACCAGGCATGGGGCTTCTATCACCTTTCTGGGCAACCTGTTCCAGTGTTCCACAATCCTTATTAAAAAAAAAAAAAATCTTCCTTGTATCAATTCTAAGTCTCTTTTAGTTTAAAGCCATTATCCCTTGTCCTTTCACAACAGGCCCTCCTAAAAAAGTTGTCCCCATTTTTCTTGGAAGCCCCTTTAAGAACTGAAAGTTTCCAAAAACGACAGATTTTTTTCAATGAAAAATTCTTTACCAGCTCCAGTTACGTGGCCAAGAGAATTTTTATTTCATCAAACACAAATTATAAAAATGTTTAATGTTCTGTTCTTTTTTTTTTTTCTTTTAAATAGAGTGCATTATTAAATGAGGGAGGAAGGCAGCAAACATCTGACTCAGTAAGTCTTTCACTAAGACTAATGGTAACTCACAGTATGAAGAATAGCACCTGATACTGTCGTGAGTAAAAATTTGCAGCTCTTTAGGTCAAAAGATCACAGGCATTGAGTAGAACATTATTTACGACAGAATCATACATTTTTATGCTCTGAAGATATTAAAGATGTTAGAAGGAAGCTCTTTCTCATGCTTTAGTATCTGCACTTAAGTATCAGGTGTATTTACATACTTGATTTTTGACAAATCTTACCTCTGGGTCCAAGCCAAACATCAAAGTAACTATTGATTGTTTTATCCAGAAGTTCCATTCTACAACCTATCGAAAGGAAAAGGAGAATGTTAGTTCTTCAGCCCACAGAAATAGTCACCTGAATACCATCTGTTAGGGTTAACAAAGAAAATACTAAGACACAAAAAAATTGCAGCAGACATACTGGACATTAGTAGCTTATGTATGACCTCAGAGAGAGACACTGGTCTAAGAGTAATATTTGCCACTGAGATATTTAATTATGGATCTAGACACATAGAAGCTTAAAACAATTCATATTAACTTGAAGTTCCTTTTTAATTCTGTATTTTTAGAAGTGCAAATACAGGATGTCATCTAAGATCTTCTGGTAGGAGTAGGAGGAAGACTGGACCTTGTGCAAGTCAGCAACATTGTTGAAAGAGCTTCATAGGGTGTAGTTGAGAATTTCAAGGAGCCTCAAATAAATGGCAAGGCTAGCTGGGGAGGAGGAGGGAAGGCAAAAGGCAAAAAACACACTCTGCTATTGCTTTTGTGGATGGGTGACTGATTACAGCTCTGATTAACAGCCCTCGCTTTTGTGGATGGGTAACTGATTACAGTTCTGATTAACAGCCCATAAAACCAAAGGATCAACAGTCACCAAATGACACAGAGGGCTTCAGAGGCAAAAGAGAAAACATCACAGTTTGTGTCACAGCCATCTCCAGTTCCAGAAACTGCTTACTGGTAAGACATTACAAGATAAAACTCATCCACCATCAGTACCATACAGTGATTCAAATGTCATTCATCATCATCTCCTCTCACGGCCAGTATTTACTGGAACTACCTGGTACTTATGCTGAGGTACATAAGCAATTGTATCTCCCTAGGACTAAAGCAAGAAAGAAGTAGCAACACTTTCCCTGAGCAGGGACAACTGCCCATGAAGCTGTTCTCAGGAGAATATAAAGTAATTTTCCTTGTGATTGAAAAACAACAAAACAATCCAACCAAGAGACCTTCCAATTTCTTCTTTTCTACCCAGAATGGTGCTGAATTTTCACTAAACTAACTTTATCAATTTTTATCCAAATTTCATTTTATTTCTCCCTCCCCCATATTAACAGCAATTTCAGTAGCGTAAAGCAACACACAAGCTGCCAACATGCCCTCAGCACAAACCGAAACTATGAGTTTACATGTAGTTGCTAACAACAAAAACTTCATCTCTGTATGTTTTTGTCCTAGCTAAAGAAAGATCTCTCTTCCACCTGTGAAAACCCTGCCTCTAGGGGATTTCTGATTTACGCAAGTGAAATGAATAGCAGGTCCTTTGGTTTTGGTCATCTGGGACTGACATCTCTATTTCTCTTGAATCCAGCAAGAAAAGCCAAGCAGAATGCAAATTATGTCCACTCCTCATCCAAAGCAGGACTGTGAGCCACTCAGCCCTCACAGAGGCTTTGATTTCCTGTGGAACCTTGAAAACACAACAGGCCTGGATACCTGCATTTACATCACATGGCCTCCTTTGCAAGCCCACATCCCTTCCACTGTATGGCTGCAGACAGGAGGCTGATGTGTTTGCCAAGGATTGCTGGCTGCACTCCCAATCTGCTGTTTCCCATGGGGCTCTCATGGACTCAGCTCTTGGGAACATGTGCACAAGAGCTATATCCTCTCTGTTGGATGTTAGGAGGAAGTTCCTCACAATGAGGGCTGTAAAACACTGGTACAGGTTGCCCAGAAATGTGGTGAGGGCCCCATCCCTGAAGACATTCAAAGTCAAACTTGATGGGGCCCTAAGCAATACGAGGTAGTTAAGCAAGTCCCTGCTCACTGCAGGAGGTTTGGACAAGATGGCTTTTGAGGGTGCCTTCTGTGATTCTAAACAGCTTTGGCCTACACAAAGACAAACTTCTCTGGAATCTGTTCACCAGGCACAAACAAAGGAGCTTGATTAAAATAACCAGAAGTCTTAGAAGTATTTTTTAGTCCTGATTCATAATGCCTTTATTTTCCAACTGAAGAAGCCCAGCCCAAATAAGTCCACACTTCACAGGGTGCATTTTTGGGCTTATGCCACCTGACCAGCTATGACACACAAACTGTGAGTGCTTACACAAATGGATACAGCACTGACATGCTGGTGCCCTAGGAAGGCAAAAAAGTAACTGAGAAGCCTATGCTGTGCCACCAGAAGCACGAACATCAGGAATACTGTGAGAAATTAGTATATAATTTCCAAGAAAAAGGAAAGTNTTTTTTCAATCTGCCAGCTCTTAAGTATCACCAAGAAAAGCACTCCCCAGTGGATAATTAATTTTGTTGCTTGAAATCCCCACTTGCTCAATTTGTCTGTTGCTCCTTTGATCCAGTACCAATTGATTTAATTACACAGCACTGCATCATCCAATAACCCAGTATCTGTGCCTGACTTTGACTCCCCTTTTAGCAAAGGAAGAATTCAGATAAGAGAGTTTATTGCAAAAACAAAGGTTTGTTATATAAAAATACATAAGAAAAGCTGAATTCAGAACTCATTGGCTATATATTGTTGTTGGAAACTGAAAGCACAGTTATGCAAATGAAACAACTACTTAAAACAGAAACAAACTCTGTTTCCAGCTACAGCTAGTCTCTAGCTATAGCAAAGAGAGTAAGAAATGAAATTCTGTAAAACTGGAAGAAAAACTCCTTCTGCAAGAGGACACTTTCTGCAGAGGTCTCAGCTTTTATGAGTTGCTGCCCCAAAGCAGCTTTCTGTGTCACCACCCTGTAGTGACATTTTGTGCCAGCATTATCAGACAGCAGATTGTAAAAGACACAGCAAAGGAAGAATTACTCCTGGTGTCGATTTCCAGAATTTTCAGAAAAAGAAATTGTTTCAAAAGGAACTCATTTGTGTAACAGAAAAACAGAGGGAAACAATCTGCTTTTGTTCCAGAGGGGGTCATGTGAAAACGCATCAAGTCTCCTGCCAACAGCCACACAACATTAAACACTGCTTCAACAGCGGCGACTTACAAGGGTTCTTTTAAAATTAGAATAGTTTCCCAATTCAGAAGAACATCTACTCCCAGAAAAATTAAACCAGTAGCCATTTGAAACACTAACTGACACATTTCCTAATACTGAAAGTAAGCAAATTCTGCAGCTGACCACCTACACAAGCAGATCACTATTAACACACCTTTTACCTAGAAGTCATCCCACAGCGAAGCACTTTGTTCATGAGGTGCTCCATCTCTCTGATCATTTTTTGGCACCTTCTGGACCCATTTCAACCAGTCCACATTTCTCCTGGGTTCCCAGGGCCACATGGGAGTCTCATGAGAATAAAGGGAGAGAATCACCCCTCTCAGGCCATTGGTAACACTTTTTTTGACACATTCCATGATATGGTTGGCTTTCTGGGCTGTGCACACATATTAGCGGATAAGAAGCTAGGGCGTAAGCCAGTATGTAACACTTCCAAGTCCTTCTCTGCAGAGCTGCTCTCCATCCACTTCATCACCCAGGCCGTGTTTGTGCTTTGTGTTGCCCCAACACATGTGCAGGACCTTGCACTTGGCCTTGCTGAATCTCATGATGTTCTTACAGGTCTACTTCTCAACATCCCATCCCTCAGGCCTGTTAACTACTCCACACAGGTTGGTGTCATCTGCAAACTTGCTGAGGGTGCACTCAATCCCACTGTGCCACTGATGATGATTATACTACACAGTACCAATCCCAATACAGACCCCTGAGGTATGCCTCTTGCCACTGATCTTCATTTGGATACCGAGCAACTGACCACTACTCTCTGGATGTGACCATCCAACCTATTCCTCATTTGTCGAACAGTCCAGCACATCAAATCAGTTTCTCCAATTTAGAGTGATGGACATTGTGGGGGATCAAAGGTATCACAGAACTCCAGACAGATGATATCTGTAGTCTTATTTGGTAGCTTTGGTCAGAAAAAATCCCACCCAGTTATGCCACACACTGCTTTTTAAAACAGGTACTTCTAGCTACACTAGTTATGTTTTACCATTGCCTTTCTGCAATGGACAGGAAAGAATTCATCCTCTCTGCTAACAAGTTTTACCAGTACAGAAAGGTCCCTAAACACTAGGGCAAATTACATCAGCCTAGAAGTGCTCAGGCTTACAACCTGAAAGATGCTTTATCCCTTCAAATCTAAATATTTAATCCATGAAAACATGAACCTGATGTTTTAAAAAAAACAACAAAAATGTAACTAAGGCCTCTACAAGATCAAGCCTCTTTTTTTTTTTTTTTTTT
>VWZI01003577.1:358105-368986 GCA_013396835.1 Psilopogon haemacephalus | reverse complement strand
AATCCTTTGGATTTAGACAACTTTTTTTTGGACATCCACAGAACATTTTGCATCCTTGATCCACTTGTGGTGCTATAAGCTGCACCAGGCATGAACTCCAGCAGCCAGCCACGTTTGGGCAGATGTGAACTCTGCCCTGCCTCTCACTCTAGGCCACAGATGACATCAGTGTTTCTCAGGATGGCAACTGAAAATATAGACCAAAGGCTACACAGAAATGTGCTTTTCCTGCAGTATATACACTATTTTTTTTTCCCATACAGGCTACCAGCAGTGCCTCCCTGCTCTTTCAACACACATTGCTACTCTTTGAGGAAAGGGGTACTAAATGCTGAAGTCTTTTACCAGCTCCTGCTCTTCAAAAGAAATTCTCTCCTATGCTTTCCACTGAAAACACATTTCAGGGTGGTTGTGTCAAAAAATTATTTAAGAATTCTGGGTCATATTTTAATGCAGCTTCTTAAGTTTCTTCTTGGAGTAACTTTAGTTTCCAGGTGCAAAGATAAGGCATGAAAACATACAGGTTTGCTCCCTGTACCATCCTGCTCACTTTAAGCAAACTGAACACCAGTAACAAAACATTTTGGGCATAAAGTTCAAAGAATCAGAAGCATGCACCCCTTTTCAGGAGGATCTTCCAGGTCTCACTCTGCTGCTCAAGAGAAATGGATCCTAGTTTTCATATTTAAGTGGTTGAATTTGAGCTCCAAAAAAATCCCCAAAATAGGCATCTAAATAACTGTGCTGGCTTCAGAGAACAACATGCTGTCAAGCCTGGCTGCTCAGCCTTCTTGGAAAACAGCCACTTTCTCTGTTCCTAAATTAGGACCTAGAAACCTAATTTTAGGCACTTGATTCTGGAAATCTTGAATTATGTTTTCTCATTAAAGTGATGTTTGCCAGTCCCCATCACTGCAGAGGTGACTTTTTTCACTCCTCCAGGAGTATGAACTGTTTCTCGCTTCAAAGACACAAGATCATGCTGCTGTTTGCTTTTGTAAATGCACTGGAAATGAAAATGCTCAGCTGCTTGAGAACTGGAAGCACAGATAATCAATGCTGTCAACTATTTTCTGTCCGTCTTCCAAAGCTTTCCAGTTTCTCCTTTCTATCCCCAAAGCCTTAACTTGCATGTATTCCCTTTGCCTTTCAACTTGCTTCCAACTTCACATTCTTTTATTTCCCCCTTTTTGAACATCCTTTTAGGTCCCAGGCATGCTTAATGATAGCAATCAAAAGGGGGCTACAATAAATCATACTCTATATTGATCTGAAAGTGCAAATACATTTATTTTATGGAAAACAAGGTGAAGCATCAGTGCTGCAGATTTTGCACTTCAGTTTTGCAAGAAACTATTTTAAAGCTTTATTCCATGACTAGCAAAGCCACACAGATTTTTGGCCCACCTTGCACTACCAGCAAATCATCCAGCCTACTGCTGACTCATCTGGACCCACTGTGCTGGGCTTTCACAATCACCAGCAGCACCAGCATAAGGAGCTCTAGTAATAAATTACTTGTATAAAATGCAGGGAAGCGTAAAAAATGCAAGACAAAGAAGAGAAGCTAGTCTCGAACTTGCTAACCTCAATGGTATTTTTTAAAATAGAAAATCAGGGGCTAAAAGAAGGTTGGTAGTTAACTAGATGGATGGCTTCATGCTAGCCCTTCTCCTGTCGTTCAACCTCCCCAGATCCTTCAGAAGTGATTACCTTTATACATAAACACAGCTGTAGTGATTTTAAAATGTACAATACAGAAGCAAATACAAGAAAGGATGCTGCAAAATGCAGTAACCAATCATACTTAAGACCTTGTATCTCACTAAAACAGAAACTTATCTTCAGGTAGGCAGGTTAAGACAAAGCACAGGTCCTCGTGGTTTTATTCACATTTTCAGCTGATTTCAGCTAGCTCAAATGAGGATCTAAATTCCCTAGGATTAAGACATTCACCAGCATTTCATGCTCTCACAGTCAACAGTTCCTGTTGTGCCATAGGATAACTTCAGACAGAGGAAAGACACCGAGGGTGATGGGCAAGCAGGAAGAAGTAAGTTGGAAGCAACCAGGCAAATACACCCATGGAAGCAAAGAGAACCAGGGGAAAATGGTGTGCCACCACCTCTTCAATCCAGAGGGATGCAGCCAGTGTCTAGATACGCATCAGGATCTCTCAAAGCTTGCCTCAGCAAAGGATCCTTCAGTGCTATAGTAAAGTGCTTCCTGCAGCAGCACTTATTTTCCTGGAATAAACGTTTCAAGGTAGTACCTACTACCCGTGCCCCAGCACAGAAACTTCCTCACCACTGCCAGCTTACAGCATGGTGCTGTTAATGAAGTGGAGATTGCAAAAGTATTTACAAAAATAAAACTGGGAGGAGGAAAAGGTAAAGTAGGCAGGTTTGTTCACCCGCTGTGTTTGTTTCCATGCAGCTCTAATATGTGCTCCTCTCATAACTGCATAGTAACATCTAAAAAGCAAGAAGTCGGAAGAAAAGGAGTTACAAGTGGAGCCATCCTTCCACATTAATCTTCACTTCCTCCAATGCTCCACAGCAGCACCAAAAGCATCTGCCATCAACCCGTCCCTTCCTCCTGCCAGAATGCTTCTGCACCAAGGTCTGAACTCAGGAGACATCTCAAGAAGAAAACTGGAAGTGTAATTCTGGGTTACCTTCTCTGCTTTTATTAGTTTCACACATGACAGTTTGCGACCCATAAAAGCATCTGCAATTCTCGTGCACATGTGAAACACTGTACAACGCAAGGAATGGCTGCATGCAGTTATCCAGTAAACAAGGTCTAGCTATAAAAATGTTATCTAGGCTTCACATGCTGACTAGTTTTGGAAACAGATCACACTGAAAAACCACATAAACAAGTCATCCTTATGACAGTTACAGTATCTTAAGTATTATTGGCGTGCTTACTTTTACTTCCAGTGAGCACAGGGTAGTACCTGGGATGCTAGGAGAGAAGTGAAATTCCCTCGTGGGCCATAACACACAAAAAACACCAACATGTAATACACTGAATTAGTTACAGTCCTCAATAAAAGTTTATTTCCACACTTTTACCTAGAGGAAGAAAAGATGTGTACTGACACCGTAAATGCACCCCACAACTTGCCTTTCTGCTGCTTCTCCATACGGCCACCTCTCCTACAAGAAATCAATCTTAAAACTTTCATATTTTTCTGCTGTACCCTTGCAGGACATGACTTAGTCCTGTGCCACTGTTGCTACACTAATATTTGGTGCCTTCATTTTACAATGCTAAACATCATGCCAGGCAGTACTGTTCATTATGTATAGTGGCATTATCAAAAGAAAGTCAGGCAAGTATGAATGACTGCTAGCTTTAAATGCAAGAAGTACCAAAAATGTACTTTTCCCCACCATTCAGAGAACTGAAAGAAAAACAAATAAGCAAAGAAAGTAATGCAATCAATCCAGGCGCAACTGTTAATGCCATAGCATCATGCTGCCTTTGAGTATCTAATTTCCTTTCCCAAGGATAAAGGAGTTAACTCCACATAAGGCAAGATTCTGACCTTTTTTGTTTCCTGCTTAGGACTGACAAGCAGCATTGAGACTGAAAACCATGTCCTTGTAAAGGGCGGAAGAGGAGACAGTTTTCTTATAGATATATCAGTTGAATCACTCTCCTCTTTCTCTTATTGTACAACACTTAGCATATCTATAAATGAAGTGCTGCCAAAACCATGCAGCCAGTTGATGACATTTCTGATACAGGGCTGAAAAGGCTGGTGGATCCTGAGAAGGTGAATGTCCTTGACTGCACCAGAACCACAGCAAAACTGCCGCTGAGAATCAGCAAGTTTCAGGGTACCAAATCATTGCCCCTGAAAACCATGACTGACTCCCAGAGTGGTTAGGAACGAAAGCATTTCTGCTTGTATGCTTCTTTGATCTGACATTGGCAGCACTTTCTTAAATGTTACTTCATCAGAAGACCCTGCTCCAGAAGGCAAATACTGCCACTTCTTGTATTTTATTGTTTGTTTTAAGGGGAGAAATACCAACCAACAAATTAGAAGGAAATACTGTAGTGGTAAAGTTTGGTGTGCTCTTATCACTCACTCCTTCTATGAACTTTAAATAGACTACTGGGGGAGAAAAAGCTCACACTGTTTACACATCTAGCAACTCTCAAGCTGTGTTCTACAAGCTCGTATTACAAAAAAAATTCAGTCACCTGCAGAAGTCAGGCAGGGAATTCCAGCAAAGTAAGCCAGTTTCCTCCAAAATTTAACTACTCTCTTCTTTCACTAAGAAGCAATGAATTCTTGGTAGAGTGGAAACAATAATGCCATTAAAATCTGTCACAATATAAACCCCACCTAGACTGAAACCTCAGCTTTAGTGACAGGCTGCAGAAAGTTTTACTACATTTGCTTCACACTTTCAAAAGCATCAAAGCAAAGGGAAAGTCAGGACCGTAATTTGTTCTACCTGTTTTAAATACAGAGATAAAACAATATCCACAAAACACCAGGCAAGAAGTTTGCTTCCTCATCCCATCTTCTGCAGATCAGCTGTCCTCTGGAGAAGGGAGCATTAGGTATGTCTCCTTTGGCTTGTCACTTGTGCAAAGTCTCTCCTGAACAATGTCTTTGGCAACTTACTTATTCTAGAGATGAGAAGCTCTGCTCCATGCAAGTATTTTTCATGCTCACATCTGTTGCAGTGTCAGCTCATGCTCACTGGTAACAGGCTGACAGCCATTGCATCATCTTACCCTCACTCCAAACTCCTCCATTCAGCCAGGTTCATGGCTACAAAACTGTACCTAGGACATGGGAGGTGACCAGGGGCAACCAAAAACAGATCTGACACTGCTGTAAGGGGTGTTTTCATTCTTTTCCTACCCTTCACCCTTCCTGGCTGGAGGGAAGCAGTGGGAAATTCAAGTACCCCCCAAAAACCAACCAAGAAAGAATATCAGCTTTCAGCCAAGTGCATCCCAGTGCCCAATTTATTTCAGAAGAAACACCAGCACAAGGCAGATGCAGGTGACAAAGAGGTCCTACCTGATTGAAGCTGAGCAAAGCACTGTGCTGATTTGAGGCTAACTGGAACATTTTAATGAGACAAATTAAATCATTGGCTGTGAAAAGGAAATAATAGTGATGTCTATGTTACCCACTGGCTCTGCTGAGGGACATAGAAACAACAAATATAAACAAAGTGGTGTCAGCGTTCCTCCGTCTGCTGCTGCATTAACTCCTCTGTGTGGATTTGTGTAACTCGATCTAACCTTTTTCCTTCTAACCTTTTGCCAAACTTGCACCTCACCCAGAACGAAAGGGGGATTGTGAGATAAGGGAGAGGGTGGAAAGAAGTTGGAGGATTGGTTGAAAGCCCTTTTGGGCAGTTCTGCTGTTCAAGAGGGGGTTTATTTCTCTGTATTATTTTTAACTTGTATATTATTGTATATATTTGTAAGTTTCTGTATATATTGTGTATATATGCTTGTAAATTGTACCTTCCTGTAAATACATAGCTTCATTTATTAACTTCCAGATGGCAGTTAGTCTGATGTATTTGTGGAGAGGCAGGAAACTCCCAAACTACAAGCACCTAACCTGACACCAAAACCATAGAAATAGGAAAGGAAAATAAAACAGACTAAAAGAGAGATACAGAATCTTTAAAGCAGAATTCTAAAATGTTATTAAGACCACAATAAAACACATTGCACACATATAGGAATGGTTCTAGTGGAAAAGTGCAAGAATTACAGACAAAAAGAAAACATGAACTATCAAAAGGTCATACAGGATATGTCAATGTCATGCAGATTCATAGAGCTGGCAAGGCTGAAAGGGACCCCAAGGATCATCTAGCTCCAACTCCCCTGCCATGGGCAGGACACCACACACTAGCTCCGGTTGCTCAGAGCCTGGTCTTGAAAACTTCCAGGGATGCAGAGCTAACATATTCATAAATATAATCATAATAGCATAAACTGACACATTATTGCACTATTGGAACCAAACAATAAAAACAACAATACACCTTGAAATGTACAAATTATGAAGGAGGCAGGTTTAACAATGCATACTATGAAGCCTTGAAAACTGCAGAAGTAAGAGTGGCCCTAAGGCAGATCAGAAGTGAGAGAGCAGGATGCCAGGGGAAGCAGAATGTTAACCATCAAGAGACCTAACAGATGGGAGACCAATGGCAGATTTCTTAATTTAAAAAGGCAACTTGAATGCTTTATTCAGTCTAAACACAGCAAAAGTAGTCAAACAGAAAGAGAACCAATGATAAGAAACACACAGGAAAAAGATGGAAATAAAAAGCTAAACTGATGGTGAATATGACCAAAACCTCTTACTACACACTGGTCAGTCTGCAGCTGAGGACCTTGATTTCCAGTCTAGAAGCCTCTTGAACTGTAAGAAACAATCATCAATAACCTTAAGAGTGATTTGAGATGCACCTTAAGTGCAGTAGCCTAAGACTAAATTTCAATGGGAAGTATGGTTTTCTGATCATGCCAAGCATTTTTTAACTCAATGCTCAAAGCTTATAATTAAATTCATTATATGAGGAAAGCATACTGCTAGATAATTACGATGTGATTTACACGTGGAAAATATAACTTTCTAGTTTACTATGCTCCTTGCAGCAAAGTGAAAGCCTAACTTACAGTGTATTTTACAAGTGTTTATATTTTGCCAGGAGAAAAAGACAGGAAAGAGTTAAGTTGCATTTCATCAGCCACACTTGCAAAGCAACTCTTTAAATTGGGCAAAAGACAACCTCTTTAGCCTCTGTAGCAAAACTGCAAATCTATGATACAGATGGCAATATATTAAAAGCTATTCAGCAGGTGAGCCCAAGCCTTCATATTGTGAGTGTACCTATTTAATTTATGATTTGTACAGACTGTGTAGGATACAGAATAATGCTTCAGGCCATGAAATTGCTTAGTTGTGCTGGCAACTCTGAAAGTTCCCCTCCTCTGGAATCTTACCACCACAACTTTATTTTCACTGCACGCTAAAAGCAAAACATGCAAACAGCTCCTTCATGAACCAATTTTTCAAATACCAAAAGACAATTCCAGTGATTGGATGCTGTTTTTCCACAATGTCTTTTTCTCCCTGGAATACTAGTCCTCCATGCAGATGTTTCATCTTTAAAAATAAACAGGGACCCTTAATTTAAAGACATGTTATTCTGAATCAGGGAAGCTAAATTCTCAAACTCATGTCCTCACACAGAAACTGGTACATGATGGAGGAACAGAGGAAGGGAAAAAAAAAATCATATTTGGCTGACTACTGAGACCTTAAATGGAAATTTGGTAGGGGTTGCAGCAGAGTGATGATGTGTCAGTCACCAAAGGGCTCCTCTGGCAGTTCAGCCCTGGTTCTTGTTCAGCAAAATAGAACTTCCAGGACATCAGCTGAACAAGCTTTTAAAAGGCAAAGCCCAAAAAAAGAGATACAGAGAGATATATCAAAGTTAGTAAAGGAGCAACAAAGAAAACAAAGTGGGGAGGCAGGTGGAAAACCTCTTCACTTCATTGCAAGGCTCCTTCACACCTGCAATTGGTAATTCACTTGTCTCCCTTACTGCAGGTTCAAAGGTAGGCACCTCCTCCCAAGGCCATACATCTCTCCTTAGAGGCAATACAGCACTAACAGATATTAAAGCACTCATGGTGAAATTATAATTTTTCATACACTGTAAATCCTGGTTAAATCCTGGCAACATCCCCATATGCTCATTAAGTGTGTCCTTCCAGACTCAAATCTGTGTTTTAACAGCTTCTTAAATGTGTATTTTAAGACACAAAATTAATTCCCACAAATGTTTAGAAAACTTAACTGTGCTATATGCAATTGATACCCATTCCGGCACATTGTTTGAACCTGACGTGTTTTGTGAAACCAAGAAATATTCAGTCTGCACAACTGGAAATTCATGATAGTTCTGAAATTGCTCAACTACAGATCAGATTCTACTGTCTTACCTAAACAAGCTCTGAACTGGATTTAGAAAAACCTTTGCAATCAACATTAGCAGTCCCTTCCTGTACCTTAATGCAACCTCTTAGCAGTAGCGATAGAATAAGAAATCAATACAAAGAAGTACCAAAGGACGTTATTTTTGTTCTGCAAGGCAGGCCAAACTCAGACTGCTTTTGCTTGCTTCACAGGAGATTATCATAGTTTTGAAACAGCAGAAGAACGGTCAGGGAAGTTAGAAGTTCTGGGAACCTGTCAAGTAAAAGTGGAGGACTGAGTATGACCCTCAGGAAGCTGGTGAAGGCTGCAGAACCAGAGGACAGAGCTATGGCCATTTAAACTCTCGAGACAAGTCATCTGGCACCATCACTGGCTCTAAAACCAGCTTACAGCCATGCACGATTCTTACATACAGGCAGGCAGAAGCTGCAGCAGCAGCAGCAGCTCATGCATACACTGAAACATGGTTGCCTTTCTGTGACTATCTGTACTTTTTTCCTTCACGTATTTAACTAAGCAGATAAGGCTTGCCAGATGCAATACTCCTTATTGACTTACTCAGTGCCATGTCTCTGTAAGAGGTTTGCCGCTCCAGATGTTGGTGTTCCTTTGCATGTGTTTTCCTTTAGCCCTTAGACTACATCTTAATCTCTTGCAGAAGGTAGTGGAAACATGCACACAACATTTCCCAGCCCATAGTTGAGTTCACTGGCAACTCTAGCCACTTCTGCTAAAGCCAGAGCAAACAAGAAGTTGCAGAGGCAACTGTGGTGTAAGTTGTGCCTTCTGGGTGGCATGCAAGTCAGAATTCAATAAATTATTTAAAAAGCCTGCTCGAATCTTCCACTAGAGGCTTTTCTGCTTAGGCCTGTTAAGGAGGCAGAGAAAAATTCGTGAGTAACCAGGTCTCATAGACTTTCAGGTGTTTTTTTCCTGTCACTATCACATATGTTTATTAAAAAAAAATCTGAACCATGTTACACCCATGGGTATTCTTCTCATTAACGAGGACTCATGCATGTAGTAAGTTGAGCTCACAAAACTAATGTAAACCTTCACAACATGACAGAAGGCCACTATACAGGAGTAAACTGAAGGACAAATACACAATACAAGGGATAAATGCATGCCCCTAATTCAGGACAAACAGCTGAGAGCTTGCACTATTTCACAGGGCCTGTGGTCAGAGTAACCTCTTCATGCAGGCACTGCAAAAGATAAATGAACCACCAAACCAAAATCAGACATCCACCATAAGCATCCACTACCCTGCAATCCACGAAAGCATATATGGAAAAACACAAGCACAACTATCATTGTGTCCTACAATGCCTAATCCTATACCTCTACACAGTCCTGCAAGCTACCATGCAAGGTCTTGCTCAAAAGGCTTGTGAGCAACCCAAACATGCAGACGCTTTTCCATACGCACACATGCACGCATCCAGACTAGCATGCATGCCATTTGAGCTTCAGCACACAAAAATACTTCTCAACTTTCTTTTTCTAAAAGGCAGGGCAATGTTAAACATTGGAGAATATAATTGTCTTAACTAGTTAAAAGATTAATTATTGTTATTTAAGTCAAAGGTCCTTCCTACTTTTTGGCTAGGAAGTGATTCTCAAAATGATGATTTAAAACATCAGCATTTTAAAAACTCATCAAGGAGCAAGAGACAGGCCTTCAGCAAAAGGTTAACAGAAGCTTTCCCATGAAATTACGTGCACAGAAACAGCAAATCTAAGGGGAAGCCTATAAAGGTCTATGGTATCCCAAGTCTTCATTATACCAAATGAAACTAACCCTAAGGATGCAGGACCAGCTCAAGAATTAAATGTCTATGCTGAGAATTGATAAAGCAGTGGCAAATGTATAAGCATATTTTTTTTGCTCATTTCTGAGAGCTTCAAGATCCGATTTGATCTTCAAGACTTCTATCTGAATACAGATGTCATGGTTTTAACTTAGCAGAGGCATTCCTCCACCAAGCTGCAGTCTGCTCCGAACCCATGACTGTACAACATGTAAGGGAAGAAGGCATTTGCCTGAAACTAGAACTTGGTAGGGGCTCCTTAGCCAACAAAGGCAGAGTAGAAACACTGCCTTAATCCAAAATGCTCCCCAGAAAGTTTGTAAAAATACAGAGAGACAGACAGAAAAAAAAAAAAAAAGAAAAAGGAAAAAAAAAAAGAGCACGACAGGCAGGATTGCAGACTTGGATGCTTACAAATTAATTAGCTAAATATATGGCCTAAAAACAAAGTACTTTGAGGTGGTTTTGGCTTAATAAGATAAACAACATTATTCTGCAAATTAATACTATTTTTTCTAACACTAATAACATCCTCAAGAACTGTAACAGAAACATCCATCAGCATGCACGTCCCAAAAACTGGACTGTTACTTGAAATCAAGACTACATCCTTTTTTTAAAATTAAGTCTATGTTTTACAGCAGAGAGCTTGAGCTCACACATGTGAAGAAAGCACTTATGCTTCAGTCACAGCAAGATAAACAGTTTTCTTAAGACCACAGAGAGGAGCCCTTCCAAGTGATAACTGAAGAGTCACTGTTCCCATTGTTGACCCAGTGTCTCAAAAGGCAGGGTTATGTAGGGATCAAAGAGCAGGGCAGAATTTGACAATGCAGGGAAAAAGGTTTATTCCACATTTGTGGTAGCTTTACATACAGAATTTTCACCTCCTCTAAGTATTAGTGCAACTCAGCATATTTAATCACAGCCCAAAGCACGTCATTTGGCAGGCAAGTATTTGCTATGAAGCTTTGACACAGAGATCAATTAAATCCATATAATGTTAGCATAAATACAAGTTTGTGGAAGTTTTTTTTGGGGTTTGTTTTGTTTTTT
>VWZI01003577.1:325306-358086 GCA_013396835.1 Psilopogon haemacephalus | reverse complement strand
TTTTTTTTTTTTTTTTTTTAACCTGCTCAGTATGCCACTGGTCATCAAAAAAGCTGTAATTAACAAAGCATAACCTCTACAGCTAATGCTTTAATTACGGCACGCAAAACACCCGGATGCAAAGAGATGCAGAGACCAACTCTTAACTCAAGCAGTATTGAAGCAGCATGATTCATTTGTTTTTGGAATAGTGACAATTACACTTAGCAGCACACATCTGCAAAATCTCTGCACCTGGTAAGGGAATTCATTAGACTGCCATTGTGTTTTCTAAATGCTTGATGCTTTATGCTTTGTAGGAGTCAACCATTTCATGGAGGAAATTAAATAACTCTCCAATACACTGAATGCACCAAGAAGGCATTTACCGACCACATACTTTGAACAAGTTGGCTCTTGTGCTCTTGTTTACCATGTAAGATAATGCGTCCTAAATGCCAAAACGCAAATAGAGAAACCAAGGCAATAAATTTTATAAGATTAATTTCAACCAACAGATAAAAGAAGAGCCATGGCATACACAGTCCACAGTGCTTCCCTGAGTTACCTCCCTGGTAAGATTGGAAGCAGAACTTATTTGTCAATTAAAAAAAAAACAAAAATTAAAAAAATCAATCCAGGTCACTGTTTCCAATACCTTTATAAAAAAGAGATGTAACTGCTGTTCTGTTGGTCACAGGAACAAGCTTCAGTGCCCTCACTAACCCAGATATAAACTACTTCTATCAGTCAGCAGTTAGGAGCTCCAGGGATGTCAGCCTAAGCAACGTTCTCTAAACTGTATTGCTGCAATACCAAATTTAAACAGCCCTATGAAAGGCCATGGCAAAGGAATATGAACAGGAACTACATTTTAAAACAGATTTATTGATTATCCTTTTCATTTGTCCTTGTGTATGACCTTCCATCCAAGGGAAAAAGTGTTTCCAATGCTGGTGTGCATACACCATTCAGGCTGCAAGAATCTTCTCCATTTTTAACACATCTAAGAACTACAAAATAAACTAGTGACTATATTGCATATGACAAAACAGCTACATACTACAAGGATTACTGCCAGTTTTGCAAAGTGTTTGGATGCACATAATGAAGTGTGTTATGACTGGCATGCAGTAAGCATCAATTTCTTAAGTCTATTATATAGTCAAACAGCTTTCAAAAGCATATATTGGATCCTGGAAGAATATAACTTTGTACACCATAGAAACAGGAAAGCAAAATCGCTTCTGCGAAGAGCTGGAATCAACAACCCCGGAAGTATTCCTACATTTACGTAGTTCTATAGGTCTCATCCCTATGCAACTAATTTCAGACACACAATGAAAGAAGGCAACGAAAGATGACAGATTATAGGGGAAAATAAGCAGTTGTTCAGTTAAGCAGGGAAGTTATGGCAAACAGTATGCCTTTATGATCTTTACGAGCTGCCAAACCTAAACAGAGCTCCAGTAGCTTTCAATATGGAAGTTTGCTTGTGACCCATCTCAAGACAGCATGTATGTAAAAAAGCCCACTAAAAATAATAGGAAGAGGTATTTGTGGCTCTGCGCCTCAGCAGTGAAAGAACATGCCTGCCTCTGTTTGTTTAAAGTCAGAGAACAAACCCTCAATGTCTGGAATAAAAAACCTCGCACCACCAAAAGCCTGTTTGCTCCAGAATGCTTTCCAAGTCCAAAGGAGTCTCTGCAATTCAACCTATCCCAGGAGACGATTCTATGCAGCTTTGGCTTCTTGCCACTGCAGCAGGAACCCTTAGCTAGGCAGCAAGCAGAGGACTGCCTAAGCCATCTCCTGTGCTGCCTGTAGGCTGACACTTGAAACACCACCAAGGTCACCCTTCTGCCCAATTGCTGCTCTGCACCACCATACCACTCCTGCCCAGACCATCAGGCAGTGGCAGGCAAGAGAAAAGATGAATATTTATTTGTGACATCCTTTTAGAAGTAGGTCCAAGAGGGATAGAGAGGACAATAGAGCACGGAGGCATGATACTGATTTAACACAGAACTGTATGCAATTGTTGTTTCTCTCCCCAAGATTTGTCTCAGGTGGGATGCAGATGGCATTAACTGGAGACTTGCTATGGAATGAGAACTGTGGAGACCACTAGAAAACAGACAGAAGACAAGCATTTTAACCTTGCACCACCTTGATCTGTACAGGTGGTTTTTTTTCCTGAGCTCAGCAGAAACAGAAGTGCTTGATGTTGCAATGTTTGCTGCCCAAAAAAATGAGGAAGATAAAGAAATTAGGTCAGTTCCGTACTTCAGAACATTTTAACCAACTACTAACAGAATGTCACTTAAAAGATACACACCCTCCACATGGCTGCTCTCGATTGCTTTCAGCACTTGGGCTTGCCACCTGCAGCTGCCAGACTTGAGCACAAGGTCAGTCTGAAATCCTAAAATACAGTTAGTTCCACTATAATTCCAAACCTCTGAATCCTCAAACATATTTACAAAAGTCTACTCCTAGCTAGGCACAAAAAGAGTAAAGGTGCTGCCCAGAGGCCCAATGGAGCTACAGTGTAATTTACAATTCACGCTTAGTTTTATTCCCTTTGCTGTATCTTCCCTAAGTCAATTTCTCTTGCAAACAACTCAGAATGAAGGTCAGCAGGGAAAGAAGAGATTAGACTAGAGAATTCAAAATATTTTATTTCAGCTCTGGCTGTATTAAAGGCAAGGAATGCAACAAGAGGAATTCTTGCTGAGAATTTTAAAAACAAACTTACTAAAAATACTACAAATACCCAAAGACTGGTCTGACAGCACATAAACCAAGTAGCTTTAATGGTGCCATATTTACGTAACAAATACGCACTAGTTTTAGCCAAAGATATTCCATTGAATCAGATGCTATGTAAAAGATACTAAATCACATAAAATGCTTTAAAAAAAACACAGTGAGGCAAACAGACCAATAGCCAGACTCTTCCTTAGCTTGCTAGACAAAGTTCCACAGCCTGATAATTTCACTGTTGCTCTCTCTGGTGCATTTGAATGTTAAAATACAGGAGACTTAAATTAGATCACCAGTGATAAATTCACTTCCCTACTTACAGGAAAAAAAAACACAAAGAAGTCCCTAAGTGTTTCCAGTATGCATTACATATTTAACATGTACCTTGTAAGAAATTTAGTAAAATTCATCAAAATGCTGGCATGTCTTTTAACATCCTTGACCTATGTCAGCTGGCAACAGCATCTTCAAGAGCAAACCCACTCAGCTTCAGCAAGCTCAGCACAGTGGTCCCTTTCATCTGCTCCTCAGTTCATGTAAAGCTGTGAGTGGATCTCCACCCAACTGACCTCAGACATTGCCAGGCACCAAAAGGTTTCAAGGGAAATCGTCACTTTATGCATGCAAGTCCAGCTCCCCTCCAGGCAGAGTACATGCACTGGCTACTCACCACTTTGAAAACAGATTTTGTCTCATGCATCCCAAATACAAGAATACTCCTGTAAGACTCAAGCTTCCATTGCTAACCAGCATCAGATGATCACACATGCCACAGGCTTACTCACTCTGACCCAGCTTCCACATCTATTAGCAGTGGTGAGGCTACACCAAGATTTCTCTTTAACTATTAAGTTTTATAACAGCAGAGAAAAATCTCAGGCTGAAGCTATGCCAAAGGAAAGTACATGGTGCAGAGTAAAATCCCAGAAATCTATTGCAAAACTTTGCTGTTATTTTTAATATAAATTGGTGAATAAGTAAACACTTTCCTTCTATGTTAGCAGCTTAATACTGATGCAGCAACACCGTTAACCTGCATCTACCGAAGCTTCACAACTGCTATACCCTCCACCCAGACAGGGCCAGCAGCAGTAATTTCAGACAACTGCTTAGAGCCGGCCCACAGCTGCCGTGTCCTGCCGTGGAGGGGAAGACCTGCTCTTGCAGAGATAACCTCATCCTGGAAACAAACCTCACTCAAACTCCAGCGTGAGTTTCTGACACCGCTGCTAGCCCACCTGACCTCCTCTGCCTTCAGCTGCAGGGCGTTTCCATCTACACACAGTGGTTTTAGAGACTTCCTGATCGGAAGCATCCTAACTGCAGCCATGCCCCTCCTGCTTTGTTTTTCCTCACTATCGCCAGCATCTGGATGAGCTCATGGGTTTTGCCCCGGCCTCGAATCCCACAGCACCAGCAGTCACCTGTTTGTAGTCTCTGAGAACAGAGATGAGCCGTGCGGGACGCTGCCTTGCAGTCCGAAGTACAGGGCACTGCTGTGCAGCCCTAGATAGAGTACGTGGCATCGCCATACAGTCTCGGAGCATGGGGCACCAAGCAGGCGATACATACGCTTCCGGAGGGGGAAACGCTTCTTGTCATCCACAAGGAGCCCTCCTTGCTGAGCAAGCCAAAGTTCACAGATTGCACCGGGTTGAAAGGGACCTTCAAAGATCATCTTGTTCAACCCCCCTGCAGTGAGCAGGGACACCTCTAACTAGATCAGGCTGTTACTATTCCTGCCCGGGTCTGCAAACTTGGCCTTTTGTCTGCAGCTTCCGAGCGCGGGTGGGTGCCGGGATGCTCTCTGGGGTCGGAGCTTCAGCTGCTGCGTCCCTGTGAAGCAAGGCGGGGGGTGGGGGGCAGGAAAGCTGCCAGCCCAGGCAGGGAAGGACAAAACACTTAAACCTCTCAAGATGATACTCTGCATAACCCCGAGCAATGTCAACTTCTAGTGCCGCTGATGCCCGAGGGTTTCCAGGAGATGGAAGAGATAAAAGCAAGTCATGAAGATTTTAAGGAAGTCCCTGCATTCGCATTTGACATACTGACACATTTCTACCGCATGCCCTTCCTTTACTACTTACTTCCTAATGCTCGCACTCTTTTATAATTTAAAATTTTAAAAGGCGGACTGTACATCTTCACGGTGCTACTTTATGTGACATCTGCCCTGTCCCACTCCGGAATTACCGTCCCGGTAGCTCTAGTTCTGAACCAGAGGCGGTGAGCAAGACCACGGGCTCGGCGCAGGAGTTTTCTCTTCCGAGCCCGACGCGCCCCACTGCTGACAACCAGCCCCTCTCTCCGAGACTGCTCGCCCGGATAGCATCGCCATGCGCGGAGCTAAGCGCGCAGCACGCCCCTCGGGCTGGCGAGACGCACACGCACACCACAAGGGAAACAACGGGTCAGGGGTTTTGTTTAGAGCCATAACAGCACTCATCCCTCCGGAGGAGGCAGCGTACGGCCGACGGCCNGGGGGGGTGAGGGGAGTGTTTCCCCCTTCCTGGTCGTATTCTTTCTGTCGACTCCGTGTCCCGCCACGGCGGAAAGAGCTGCTGCCGCCGCCCGAGGATGCAGTAGCCATGGCAATGCGAGATTGCATCATTCTCTTGACTAACTGCACCGGGGAAAGACGCCCCCGGCAAAAACCCCGGCCCTTCCGCCGCTCCGTCCCCTCCCTCCCTCGGCCAGCCTGCCCGGCCGCCTCTGCCGTCCCGCGTTCCCGCCGCTCGCCACCGGGTGCCGAGCCCGCCTTCCACTCCGCGCCCCGTCACCACCGCCGCCGCACTTGTTGCGCACCCCGCGCAGCGGCGCCCCCCGCCCGCCGTGGTCCACTTCTGATACCCGCCCGCTTCCTACTCCTCCGGGCGCGGGCAGCCGCATCCCGGAGCGGGGCAAGAGCTCCAGCTCTGCCTTCCCGCCCAAAGGACGCGGCCCTACCTGCCAGCAGCAGCAGTAAGGCTCAGGGCGGAGGGCACCGGCCGGCTCTGTCACGCTGCGGCGCGCCGGGGCGGAGCCGGGGCGGGAGAGGGGCGGAGGGACCCCGCCCCACGAGCGGCCGTGGGCTGACCGTGACGTCAGAGTGGTGCGGGGGGCTAGCGGGCAGAGGAGGGGTGGGCGCCATGACATCACGGCCCCGCAGCGCCAATCCGGCAGTCGCGGAAGACTGGGAAGTGGGGTGGGAGAGTTACGTTGGTTCCATGGAGCCGGAGATGGGTTTGGCTGGAAGCGACCTTTCGAATCACCGTGTCCAGCCCTTAACCGAGCACTGCCAGGACACCTCTAAACCACGTCTCACAGCACCACAGTGCTTTGAAATCCCTGCAGCAGCGGGGACCCTGCCACTGTCCTGAGCAGTCTGTTCTGGAACTTGACAGCTCTTTCCGGGAAGAAATTGTTCCTCCTGTCCAACCTGAACCTCCCCTGACACGACCTGAGGTTGTGGAGGTGCTCACGGCGGCCCGTGTGAGCCCAGCACAGGCATATGGGCCCACCAGCCCTGAGTTACAACAAACAAGTCCAGGCCCTGTGTCCACTAATGGAGATTCGGTGAAATGTAAAGCAGTTCTTTGTTAATCGAGGATTTTCCAGCCCAGGCCTTGGAAGCAGGAGGCCCCAATGAAAAACAATATGGGATCATGTAATTAAAGACTATCATAATGAGATGAGCTGCAGGCCTAAATTAAAGATCACAGGGAAATGTAGATGCCTCTTTCCTGTGTTCTGAGTGCTGGGCTTTACAAGATTATAGCATTTTTACATATAAACTCTGGATATGATAAATGCATAGGATTTTAACTAAGTCGTATAATAAACCCCCAGGTTTTGGTGTGTAATTTAGATGCATATACTGAGTCTGTCTGAACAGTGTTGGATGTCAGTGGAAGGAATCTCAAAGCATCCTCATTGGCTCCTCGCCAATGGCTACGGCATTCAGCAGAGAAAGAAAAGTCCACTCTACCTCCTCCAGATGCTCCATGAGGTTGCAGAATCATACAATTGTCTTGGGTGGGAGAGGCATTTAAGTCCAATCGTTAACCCAGCACTGCCAAGTCACAACAAAGCCATGTCCCTCAGCACCATATCTATATGTCTTTTAAATATCTCCAAGGATGATGACTCAACTACTTGCCTGGGCAGCCTTTTCCAACGATTGACAGCACTTGCAGTGAGGAAATTTTTCCTAAGATCCAACCTAAACCTCTCCTGGCACAATATGAGGCTGTTTCCTCTTGTCCTATCATTTTCTTCTAGGGAAGAGAGATCAATCTCCATCTCACTCCAACCTCCATTTAGGTAGTTGTAGTGAGCCTCCTTTTTTTTTCCAGACTAAGCAACTCATAAAAACTGTTCTCTAGACCTTTAGCCAACTTCAGTGCCCTTCTTTGGACACACTCCAACACCTCAATGTCCTTCTTGTAGTGAGAGCCCCAAAACTGAACCCAGTACTCAAGGTGTGATCTCAGCAGTGCTGAGTACAGGAGCATAATCACTTCCTCGGTCCTCCTGGTCACACTATTCTTGATACAGAAAGACCTGTGGCCTTCTGGGCCACATGAGCACACTGGTGGCTCCTGTTCAGCAGTCTGTCAACCAACAACACACCCAGGTCCTTTTTCTCCATGCAGCTTCGCAACCACTTTGCCCTGAACCTAGAATGTTGCATGGGGTAGTTGTGGCCCAGGTGTGGGACCTGGAACATGACCTGATTTAACTTAATGGGGCAACAGTGAGAAAGCTCTGGCATTAGTATGACCAAAAGGAAGAAAGCAGTGTGTTTCTTCCCCTCTCTCACATACTCTGTGATGCTGGAAAATGACATGTTTGGTTGGTTGTTTTTTCTTAAGTGTGTTCCCTGTCTTCACAGATTACATGAAAATATTACATAAAGAACAGCTTTGCTTTGCAAAGGAGAGGAGTTGAGCAGTCATTTGCATGGGTTTTAATCAAGATCAGTTACCTATACTTCATGGAAAACAGCAGTTTTAGAAAGATCAAGGGAAAAGGGATTCCTGAAGCTTTATCTGAAACTTTAGAAGGTAGATGTACAAATGAAGATATCAAGGCTAACCATGCCAACCCAAGTAACTACCCATAGCTTCTCCTGGGTAGTAATACGCTGGTCCCAGGTCCATAATCATTTAGCTGAAGCTGTGTGTTGTGACCTTACCTAACCTGATTGAAGCTCAGTGTGCAAACAGTCCCAGAGGTGACTGTGGGCTGTAAACAGGCAACATGATAACGTGGTATGTTTGCCCAGTGGGATCGTAAATGATCTTTGTTAAGCTTCTAGTGGGACAAGAAAAAAAACCTCTTTCCAAAGTAGAATCTATGGCTCTGCCTTGGATTTTTGTTTAATCATATTTCTTAGAGTAGGATGTTAATAGCAATGCTTTTTGGTTTGGGTTGGTGCTTTTTTGGCGTGGGTTGGGGTTTTTTGTGTTTTTTTGGTTTGGGTTTTTCGTTGGGGGGGCGGAGGGGTTGTTTGGTTTTGTGTGTATGTGTGTGCTTTTTGCTTTAATGTCTGAGTCTTTGTTTCCTTTTTTTCTTGAATGACCAAACCCCTTATGACTTTTCTGTGTGTGGTTTGAGACTTTGTAGAAGTTCTCAGTAAGGTACGATCGCTCACAACTGTCCTTGCCTATGTGCTCAAGTTTGTGTTTTGGATGTTTCTGAGGCATCCCTTCTTGTTGGAGAATAGTCAAGCAATCTTGCTTCTGTCAAAATTAGTGGAATAAGGCACAGGTCCTGTTTTTTGTGACTTGAGCTAAAATGTCCTCAGTGCACTGAAACATGATCAGCTGTAAATCTGACGTGTAATCTGTAAATCTGAGCTGGACTTTTCAATGCACTTTTTAAAAGTTGCTTCCTAATGGGCATACACATTTGTTTCCATGATTTATTGATGAGAGATGATTGTACTGAGAGCTACTTTCACAGCCAAAACAGCTTTCTAAATCTGGAAGATACTTAAATAATTAAGACACAATCTGGCAGTTCAAAAATAAAAACAAGAACCATTTTCAACTTTATATGAGAAAAAAAGGGATGGATCAGGGTGCAGGGTGTATAGGCAGAGAGGCAGGTGGTAGCCAGGAAGCAAGCAGCACCCTGTGCCAGAGAGGCATGTACCTGTGCTCTGTGCCACACACTGCCAACAGGCAGGAGATTGTGCCCCAGGCCACCGGGGGCTGGCATGCACCCACTTCAACTCTATCTGCCATGGAGCTTGCTATTCTCACTTGGCAGTCGGGTTTTAGTGAGGCTTTGTGTGCCCAGTGTGTTGAGCAGGTGGCACTGGAAAAGGAGTCCACAAGGGAAAGGATGAAGCTGAGGGTACCTTGGGGTTTGTCAGCCCTGGCTGCAATGTGAGATTCCCTGTCAATCCATTGCCCTGCCCATTCTTCCCTCTCCTGGCCTTCCCAAAGTGCTTTTGCTGTTACCAGTCAGAGAACAAAAGCAAGGTCATGGCATGGAAAACGTTTCCCCATGCAGGGGAACTAAGCAAAGAACGCCAAATGTTTTGGCACTAATTGTTTGGCATTCAGTGAGGGGTAGGGGCTCACCAGTGTCATTCTGGGCTGCAGATGTACCTAGTCTCAGCACTGTACTTGTTTTTATTAGGATTATTGTGGTAAGATGAGGAATAACAGTTTTAAACTGAAAGAGAGTAGATTTATTATTAGATATAAAAAGAAACTCTTTACTGTGAGGTTTGAGGCTAATTGGAATATTTTAATGAGAAAAATTACATAATTGGTTGTGAAAATAAAATAATAGTGATGTTTCTATTATCCATTGGCTCTGCTGAGGGACATAAAAACAAAAAATATAGACAAAAGTGGGTCAGTGCATCTCTGTCTGCTGCTCCATTAACTCTCAACACAAACCATTCCATAACTCTATAACTATTGTAATCCTGCTATTTGAGGGAGAATCTAACTCTGTGGAAAGCCAAGTCAGAAGTGACCCAGCCTAGGTAGCAGCAGCAGAGGTGACAAGAGGCCTCAGCAGATATGGTTACCCTCACTGAATCAATGGTAAGCAAAAGCAAGGGGTTAAATAGATTCTAGCCTTTCAGAGTAGGGGTGGGAGGAGACCAGCTGGAACAGCTAGATGGAAGAGTCAGGGAAAGCTACAGCACTGGGGAGACAAAGGAATCTGGAGTAGAAGGTCCATCAATGTCATATTTGAAATTAGTCCGGATAAAGTTGTAGAGGTGTGTATCACAGAAAAACGAGCCGGAATGGTCTTCTTTAGAGGAGATGAGTTACCAAATTTCTTTTCTTTTTAGAAAATCTATTTGAAATCCTACCCATGCCTATTTAGTAGTGGTTCATCATGCACACTGTAATGAATAGGTCCTTGTTTTGATTAGAAACAAATTAATTCATTTTTTTTTCAGAAATAAATTAGCAAATTGATTAGAATAAATAACCATAGTTTGCACTCAGTCATCTTAAGAGGAAATTTCAGTTCTGCCTCGGTTTGCCTTGGCTTCCCTCCAGGCTGACTGCAGCAGCTCCATGTTCTTTATCAGCAAGATAAGTGGGATGTGATTACTGTTCTCTTTAAATCAAATACTGGACTAAAGTATCAGTTTTGAAATTTCAGCCTCTGTCTCTTCTGAATACAGCATTTTCTTCCGTTGTGCAAACTGCAAATGCTTCATGCTGTTTGTACAACTTTGTCTGACTTTAGAGTACTTGATCTTCATAGAAGAACTTTTCAATGAAGTTTTCTTCACAATTTTGTACTTGGCAAGTGTCATAAACCAAGTGGCTGGATGAAGCTACTATTCTGAGATTCCAACACAAGTCTTGTGTAAGCACACTGACTCTCTGTTCTGAGGTATGATCGCGTTACAAACTGGTGTTAACTTTTGAAGGTGCATTTTGCTCTCTGCCATCAGGGACAAAATTCTCACAAGCTGGAGTGGAGGCAGGTTTTGGTCCTATGTTTCTAATCCGTTTTCATGCATTTTACATTAACAGCAGCTGCTGTTCTGCATTTCATCTTCTCACACCTCCCTATAGCACACAGTGCTGCAGGTAAATAATTAAGTAGGACTGAAGACCTGCACCCATTCACCAAACTTGTTTTAAGAGCCAGGTTTACCCCAAATGTTTGGTCAGCATCCCACAAGACCAAGATTTTTTTTTCCTTGCCAAATAGGTCGAATAATTAGAAAGTTTTCTCTGCCATAGGTGTTAGTATGTTTTTCTCTCTCATCATGCTGATTGTCATCTCAGAGAGAAATTTTGATTAAAGACCACCCTTGACAATGCTGCTTGCCTTAGTTCCTTGGGATGTGTGTGTTTTCATTTGATGTCTTCAGCTAGCTGCTAAAGCTTTAATTGCCCCATGCTGAGAAAATAACAAGCCCAGGAAGTCTTGCCAATATATATTAACTGCTTTGCCTCTATGGCACTGCTAGACAGCTGTCCCTAGCAGCTGCTAGGGCTGTTAATGAGACACAGAGAATTAAAAAGTGATTCTGATGAGCAAGTAGTAAAGGAGCAGGTAGTTTCAAAATGGGCATGAAGAAAGTTGTCACTTAACCCAGAGACACAAATAGTCAGCTCACCTATGGGGGTGGTGTACATGTGTCTTCCTCAGTTTGTTACTGCCTGCGGTAGAAGTGGCCTCCCATTTACAACCTTGTACTCAAACTCTCTCTCTGGGCACAACCGGTAAGGCACAACCCACTTTACCACTTATGGGGCTTTTGCTGATGGTTGTATCATGCAAGGGAGGGGGCAGGATGTAAGGGTTATCTCACCCAAAGGCAAGGACCTTGGCTGGATTTTGCCCTGGTACTCTGCTGCAAGCTGAAAGCCCCAGGAGCTCAGTCCTGCTCTATTTTCCCCTGACTACTTTTGGATATTCTTCTCACAATTTGGGCACACCTGCAGTTAAAAGTAGAAGCTCTTCAAGAGAGAAAGTGTATTGTCACTTAATCTAGCAAGCCCCTTCACTTCTGCTGCCATGGAGTGATAAATAGTAATCACAGTAGGATGGATAAAGTATGAACTGCATTATTTTGCATTGGATGCCAACTCCTTGCCTGTTGTTGTGGTGCCTTTTTGCTGACTTACTGTATGGATTACATTTAATCTTTCAAACAATGTTCATTCTTTCAAAACAACGTCGTAAACCTATCATTGTCCACTGCAATCTGTGTCCACATTTCTGCTTTATCTCAAAACTAGTGGGACCAAGAATGGGACCTGTCATGCTACTCAGTATAACGGAGCTGGTAAGAATACAACACTGAATTTCCATTATTAGAAGTTCTGGTTTGGAGGAGCAGTTAAGGGCATCATTTGCAATCCCTCTTCATGTGCCATGCTCTCTATCCCTTTCTCTTTAATCACAGCAGCAGGTGTAAACTGCTTGAGGCAATCCTGTTGAAAGAAAACATTGTCTTCCTGCTTAGAGTAAACAATAAATTGTACTGTCTTTAATGTGAAATAAGAGATGAAGGGAACTAGTTTTGCAAATGTTCTGACTTATGTGAAGACATGTACATGAATCTGAATGGTTGTCATTCTGCTTTGGAATTTTTCAAATATTAAGGCCACCCAAACTGCCTTGTTGCTGAACTTCAGGGCACTAACTCTTACCTGATAGTCATCACAGTTATTAAGTCGTTACTGCAGTCATGTTTTTTGAGAAGGCCATTTCCCTACAGAGCACTCAGATCCTGGTATAGCTCCTTTCCCTCTTTCAGTCCTAAGTGTTCACAGAAGATCTTTTCTGTGTTTTCAGAAAATCATTATGCCTGGATATTTGTCCAGTTAAAACTGCTGTATACAATTTTAATTGTCTGTTTTATTGTGAGATTGTTGTCTGTGCAGACCAGACTGAAGCCTCCCTTCCTGGCTGCACTATACTAAAACCTCATCAGACAACGCTGAGCCCTCCTTTGTCTGTCTTCTTCCTAGATCAGTTCACTGCAAATCCAATGTGCTCTCTGTTGCTTGCTCAGCCGAGGTCTCAAGGGGAGAGTAACCTTATTGCCTGAAAAAAAGTGTTCAGCTGTCCTTTCCCACTCCTAAGGACTGTTCCAACTCTCACCTGGGATGGCAGAACCTGCCTTTGCCCTGTGGCCTCTGCAGCCTTCCTAGGACCTCATCTCCACTTCTTCCCTCCTGGGGAAGAAGAACAGCTGGGAGTGTATTTTACAGCTAATTGGAAAAAAATAGCAAGTGAAAGATTAAGCATTCAAGATAACAAATATTTTAAGGTTTTTCACCTTCTCACACATCATCTTCAGAGGGCTGTTTGAAGATATGCAACTGAAAAGTGACTCACCCAAACCACTGACTTCCATTATTTCCAGCCCTGCTGTTGACCTCAGGAGAACTGAGGAGACCCTGAGCGGGTTCTCCAGCTGCAAGCTACAGCAGCACCTTGCCAGCTATTGAGAATAATCTCTGGTGAGTGGTATAGCCACCCATTCAGGTCAGTTTTGGTGTAGGAGGTATTTTACTATAAGCTTGCTTCTGGTTAGATTAGAAGTGGTTTTCCATGTGAAGGAGAGGTGGTTTGGCTTTCGTTCTCCTAAGAATGCATTTTTATCCCATCTGTAAACAATGCTGTGTATAGGTAGGCACTGAAATAAACAATGGTGAATGTTAATCTCTTCCTCATGTTTTGCTTGTTTTAAGCACTTGTGCTGTAAACTTGGGGCAAGGACTCTTTCCCATTATTGTGCATGCAGAGTAGACTTTAAATATTTAAGAGATGAGAGAAAGGTATAAGAATGTTGTACCTCCTTAGAGTGATTTTGATAACAACCCAAGGAGGTCTAAGGGATGACAGAGTAACAGGCCTGGTAGGTCTCCAGGGAGGTCACGTGGACTTATCACAAGGTTGTAAATTGGGAAAGGTGATTAAATCCTTTCCCTCAACCTTAAGTTCAGCAAGAGTTTCCCAAGCGTAGCCAAAGATACTAAACTATGCAAGGTTAGCAGCCAAAATGGACTTCCACAACCACATAGATCACCAGGTCCCAAGTGTTTAAGTTGAGATTGCAACTGCCAACCAAGGCCTTGTGTTAAAGTCCACAGGAGGTCATGGTGGGGTCCTGGGAAAAAAGAGTTTTCACTTGGAGCTGAGGCTGCTGTCTCTGGGGGCACAGTACTGCTGTTGTTCAAAGAAATGTGCCTTATATACACTTTTGAAAATAAATTATATTAAAAACAATGCCCTCGTAAGTCTCATTCATTTCTTCTTGACTCCCCTCTCTCCCTCAGAAGTCTTGTTACTAATCAAATAATGAGTAACTGCTTATGACTTTACCATGAAAACAATATTTTGATATACTTAGTTTTGCTGAGGTGACATTTCTCCAAAGATTTGTCTTTTTGAATGAATGTATCTGAGTTTACAGTCCTTTTCAATATCCATCCTGCTTAGGTGCAGTGTGCTGATGACGTGACGAGTTGTGTTCACTGCTTCACTGAGTAAAAGGCTAGTATGCTTACACTGTGAGTAGCTAGTTTTATAGAAAATACTGAAATCCCGATTCTAGTCCTTGGGTTTTTGTCTGTTCTTGTTTCTCTCACATAACTCCATTTAAAATGAAGCAAGTTCCACTTTCTGAGACTTGTTACAGTTTTTTTTTCCTCTTGCATTAAAGTTTTGTCTTTTTAGTGATTTCTGAGATAAAAGATTCTGTTTCTGAACTCAATATAATTTGTTAGAGTGGCTGTATCAATGTCTAATAGCTGAACCATTATTATTTGACAACTTTAAATAGCAACTTTTTATCTAGTAGAATTTAAAGGATTCTGTATTCCTGTAATTTCATTTTCTCATTTAAAAGGAAGAAAATTGGTATGGTTGGGCTAGTAGGTGTTTTAATTTTATTGTTAGAGTGATTTTATGCACTGAATTTTTCTAAAATTGAAAGTGTTAGCAACATACATCCATCCTTAGTCTTTTTCTTGTGACAGAAGTAGGCTTTTTGTACTCTGAAGAATAGACCAAAAAATGAGAAATATATAAAAACTGGCAATTTACTGGAATTTTGCAGTAGTGCAACACAAATAGCTTGGGTTTAGTGTCACTGGCTTCTGCAACATGACAAAGATGAAGATGTAAAAGATTATTTCTATCCCGTTTCAAGCTATCTATTAAAACAAGAAGGATATTAAGTATCTAAGGTCTACTTCACTTCAGTTGGTTGATCCCAAGGTTTTTTAACATTCAGCTCATGTCAACCTTGTAAAGTTTGTTCCTGAGGACCCCCTTGCCATCACATATTTCATTACAACGTGGTAATGACCAAAAACTTCTGAGCAGTTGCTGTGGCTCATTCACTGCCTCCAGCCCCTGTGTGGGAATGGCTGCTATAGGAAGTCCCCAGTCCCTTTAATCTTTGAGATGGATCTCTGTGTCATGACAAAACAGCTGCAACTCAAAATTGCCAAGTTACTGCTCTTCAATGAGTTGCCACATCACTTCACAAAAATAAGCTGTTTGTATTCTTACATCTTGTTGGAAATGAGAAATGAAGTACATCAGCCCAAATCTTTGCTAACAGAAGCTAACACAGTGATTTTACTGGAGACTGAGAGCTTTTAACTACTGCTCCTGCACAGGGAGCTGCAGGGACCACTTTAGTGCCTCAGCCCTTATGGGGATTTTCCTAAGAACTAAATTAGTTTAGTATTTACCAGGGACACTTATCGCTGTTATCCGCTCTGTTTGGCACCAGAAGCTCTTCTAGGCATATATATGAGAGGGCTTCTGTTCTCATAATTATAGTGTCGCTACCAACATGCTATAATTAGACAAGTTAAAATCTGTCTGAGCTCCTACTTATTGCTGAAATGCACAAAATTCTGGGTGCAGTTGTTGCTGAGAAAAAAACACTTTGAAACTTTAGCTCCAGCATAGGTGACATCCTCACACCCTCTTCACCTTTCACTTCAAAGTTTTTTAGGTGGACATAACATGCATGGATGGTCTTGTGAACTTGTTGTTGTATACCAGAGGAAGCATTAGAGGCTCAATGGAGTGTGTATTATGCCACCTGTCAGTCTTAACTATCAGGGCTTTGTTATTTTATTACAGAAGTTCATGCTGAATATGTTTATTTTCTGTGTTGGGGCAACATAGAGCATTCTCTGAAACTCAGGAAGAATGATCGTTTTGCTCCTTTATTCTGTGTGAGACTTCTGTGCTACTCACCCCTTACCTCTTACAGATAGTATGAGCTCTGCACAGCATGGAAAAGAGGTTCTAGCTTTGAACTGCTGCCAAATTCAATAAACTGTCAGCTTCAATGTATCTTGGTATCTTCAACCTACTTTTATGAGTAAAAAAAAAAAAAAGCATTACCAAAGCCTGTTTGCTCTTTCGCTATTAACCACTCCTTTTCATATTATTTTGACAAGGTAGTTGCCTTGGTACTTCCCCTGTATGGATCAGTGATTGTGTCACTTTTTATAACCATAGCATTTTTGCTCCAACCATGCAGTGAGAGCACTGATGGCAGAGGAAAGTCAGCTCAGAGCTGAGACTTCTGTTCTGGTTCCCATGAGCATAGTAGCAGGGGATTCATCATCAGAGGCTCTCATCAGAAATCCCCATTCTTCACATAGTTTCTTATTTGTCTCCCAACTCTTGGCAGGCTTTCTGCTTCCACCCACATGGTAAAGGCTTGTCTAATAACAGCAACAGCATGAAGCCCATTAAGATCCGAAATGCAGACTAACAAGGCCTAACTCCCCCTTATGATGGTGGAGCATTGTTTTCTTTAAAGAAAGCAGGAAAGTGGATTTCAGTTATTAATAGCTGGTGAATTCTGACATAGAAGCAGTAATGCCTGTTGAGTCTGCGAGTGCCTGAAGGCTAAAGTGGGCTGATGTGATGTGTTTGCACTGTGCCTGCTGCAGTGACGTCTTACCTCATTGGCAAGGTTCTCCCTTGGACCATGACCTGGGGACAGAATTATTAACCACCCCTTCTGCTTCCAACAGATAGCATTGTTATGTGATCCTGTGTTTAATTTCAAGACATGGTGCTTGCCTTTCCCCTCCCCTTTCCTCAACCCTAGCCTCTGCCAGACCAACTCAAAGCTACAGTCATCTGATTTCATCTGGAGCATTGACACGGTGACTTAGTGTTCTCAGCACCCAGGCTTTAGAGGATGACTGTCCCCAGAGGTGGCAGGATGGGCCACACAGGCACTGAAAGGCTTTGAATTCTGCTCTGTGTATATTAGCACCAATAACTAGTTCCTGTGTTTAATGTGTAAATTAATCTGTGTTTCTTACTGCACCATTACACTTTACAACACAGTGTGCATTTTGTCATGAATCAACAGTTCCCCACATAAATTATATGCATAATCATAAAATTATAAAATGGTCTGGGCTGGAAAGGATCTCAAAAAGTCATCTAGTCCAACCCCCACTTCAGTCAGCAGGGATGTCCTCAAGTAAACCAGGTTATAGTGTTAGCTTTATCAAATACACGCATCCCTAGTTCATGATTGCAGTACAACATCCCATACCTAACAGCATGCATGCAGAACTGTGCCAGTAACCTGCCCAGTGGGATACAGTAAAGACCATCTATTGTCCAGATCCTGTTTTAGCTTCTAAGAAAAGGAAACTTGGCTATTTAAACTGAGTTTTCCTCTGATGGAGGGTGTGTGTACAGTCAGCATTCCTGGTAAACCCCAGAATGCACACAACAGACCACAGGTCAGTAAGATGGGTCCCTTTCCTTGAAAACTAACAACTTACATGAGCATTCTGGCAACTGAAAAACTAAGGGAGGGCTGGAATAGGTAGCTATAGGCTCATAGCTGTGGGATAGCTCCCTGCAGTATCTTGGCCTGTCTGATCTCTCCTGAGTTTCTCTTTCACTTTCCACTGAGCCCTTTCTTCTCAGCAAAATGGGTACGTCTTTGATCAACCTTACACTTACTTCCCTCTGCAGTGTGTGTGACATATTTTTTCAAGGTATAGTGCCACAGTGAGCTTTGTCTGACTGCTGTCAAAGGTCTGGTTGGATATTTCACCAGTCACTTTCTGACACCACTTGTCCCTGGTGTCCTTCATTGCCATTCATCTGATCTTGGGGTTGGACCCTGGCTGGAATCTAACCCAGCAGAAGCAAGGAAGATTTACAGAAAGCTACACCAGCATGAGGGAATCAAACTTGTCCCAGGCTGTTCCATGGCACTGAGGATGGCTGTGCCCACACTGTCAGGCTCACTGTAGAGTTACCACTTACAGCAGAGTGTCCACACACAGTCTTTCATTCGAAAGTGATACTTTCTTGTCTAACGTCCGTATCATGACTGGGAACTCAGGTAGGAAATGGCCAGAAAGCACTGTTCTTCTTATATAAGTATAGATGCCTGAGCTTCAGTTCCTGGCCACAATTTCCTGGCATGCTTAATTAAATTAATACATATGACCAATCAATAAACCATTCTGTGGATGAAGGCTCAGAAGAGGTAGGCAAGAATGGTGTGCTCATGAAGCTCAGTAAGGAATGTAGATAAGTGGCCACAAGTGTTGTAAAGGAAGCTGAACTTCAAGAAAAAGGGAACCCAAGCATGACCATTGTTGTAGGTAGACCACGGTATCAGCTGAGTGGATCAGCTGGTAGTGTAATTGGCAGTAGATAATAAATTAAATCAAATCATAGAATGTCAGGGGCTGGAAGTGACCTCTAAAGATCATCTGGTCCAGCCTCCCTGCCAGAGCAGGATCACCTAGAGCAGATCACACTAGAATGCAACCAAACCATTCTTGAATATCTCCAGAGAGGGAGACTCCACTACCTCCCTGAGCAGCTGGTTCCAGTGCTCTGTCACCCTCACAGTGAAAAAAATTCTTCCTCAGCAGACAATAACACAATAATCAGTAGAAACTACCTTCCTAAACCAGCCAGCCCAGCACAGGGGGAGTATATGTATGCCACAGTCCAACATGGAATGCAAAAATCAAAGAATCAATAGAATTAACAATGAAGAGGACAATGGCCTGAGCTGGCTTCAACTCATCTGTTTCTTCCTGCCAAATGGAGATGCCCATGATCATGAGAATGTTAATGGCATTTGTGTTTGTATTGTGACTCAGCTGTTTACTGCAGTTGTTATATTATGCTTGTGTTGAGATTTCAGTACTTTTCTATATGAGTTGAAGTCCTGAGTAACATAAAATATTTCCAGATAAGTAATTTAGTATTAAGACATTAAACCCTGCTCATATGGGATATCAGAAAGAATTTGTTCAGAGAGCATTAGGTTCTAACAGACTGCATGTACATTGGTATGGGTGTAGTGGAGAAGATGAGAATAAAAGCCGTGAGCAGACAGAAGGCAGGACTATCCCTTCTTGCTTGAGTGTGTTTGTGCTGGATTAAGGGATCATGGAACTACAGTGTCAGTTGTCACTGCAGTTTGCTGCTGTGATGGTCTCCTTTTCTAGAAGGCACCTAGGATAAGGAATTTCATTCCAACCTCTCATTTCAAGCAGACTTTCGCTTCTGCTTTAATTGCTTGCAATTTCTCAAAAACAGACATTTAATGCATTTTCTGATTTTATAATTTCGTATTCCTTCTCCTCCCTCAAAGATTTATTTTCCCACATTAACTCCTCTTTTTAGGCCTGAATTTGTAAGGAGGAAGAAAACTATACTGTCAGACCTTGTACAGCTAGAACTGAAAGAAATCAGCTCTACAATAGCATCTATTGACTAGGCCTTTCTCAGTTCAGTAATTTTTTCAGTTTGTCAGAACAAACACATTTGTGCTGTGACTCACTCCTGAAAATTGCAGCATGTCCACAGGTGGAGGGAGCAATGGCTCCATTTCCCAGGGTCTCAGGAATGTCTCTGAGGATTATTAAGATGTACGGGGTAGGAGTCCCCAAATCACACAGCTGTGAAATACTATCACCTACACGAATGTTGTCCACTCCTATGTACTTTGAGAAATTCACATGCAGTTGGTGAAATGCCACAGATCCTGCTCTACAGGTAATATGATATAAAGGAAACATCTTGGTCAAAAGAGTGAGGTATTTTTTTAAACCTGTTCAGAAACATATACTTAGAAGAGAGGAAAACCTAACATGGTGTAAGTTTGCTGGGTTTATCTTTTAAGAAGGAGCAGGACCAAGAGGAAAAGATCTGTTCTACATTTTCCCAGAACCAAGGCCCAGCTTCTTCTTAAATGTATATTGCTATTGATTTCAACAGCAGAAGGAATGAGCCTCACACAACTGAAAATTGGATTTCATATGTCAAACCATTCTTGGATCATGACTAATTGTATCACTTTGGGTGAAAGCCATTAAACACCTTGTATTTACCATGTTCCCCCTTTAAATGCCATTTTGTCTGAAAAACATCTCCTGTGAAGGGAAAAACCAAGCTCTGTATTCAGTACAGCTTTATCTATGGGACAACACTTCCGTCTTCTGCACAAGGTGTTAGTAGAGGAGAGAAATAACATATGCCAGAGGGGATGGCTGGAGGGCAGGGTTATGCTGGTTTTGTAGGTGAGTGCTCTCCAGATGAATCACGACGTGGGGAATGATGCTGCCATTGTGGTGCCCATTCAAAGAGTGGCTGCAGTGTCTCAGGTGCAGGCATTTGGCCCAGCCCTTGCCAGGAAGTTCATGTTTTATTTTCCATGGCTTTAGTCAGCGCTGCCACTTGGCCTCTTGCCTCAGGATGTGCCATTGCAAGCCACTCCCTGAGGTCCTACAAGGCATATTTTTTGCTGGGGATGCCAAGATGTTTTGGTTAAATCCAAGAATAAGCTGAGCTTGGCTTGATTTAAGCTCTTTCTCTCCTGAGAGGGCCTGGAAGAATGCTTGGAGAGGTGCCAGAAGGCAGCTTGAGATGCTAGTAACATCCCAGATGAGGGTAGCCTACAGGGACTAATTACTTGTGTCATGCCCTCCTTACATTGCTTCAGATTAAGCTGAGGAGAAAATGCTCTCTGCCTTGCCTTGAGACAAGTGGTACCAGGCCACAGCAAGCACATCTTAGGGGTGCAGGAGTGAGATGGAAAGGCAGCACAGGGTTCCTAGAACAAACAAGAAGGGTAAAGTCCTGAACATGATTTTGTGAAGGAAAATAAGGATTGGAAAGTAGGTGTCTTAGGAGGCTTCTGCTGCAAACAATGGGCCTTGAGGAAGGAAATTGATTGGCATTATTCAGAGCTACTCTCTCTGCTGAGCACAACATTTGTACAGGAGGTGTCATTAGCAGAAGCTTTAGCTGGTAGAAGAGATACAAGTCTCTTCTTGTGTTTAAACAGGTTTTTATTAAAACTTAAATTCAATTATTTTCATTCTAGCAGCCATTACTAGACGTGGTTATCCTGATGATCTGGTGCAACATCACAGCCTGTGTCATTATAGAGATTTGCTCTTGCCTGTTGGGAATCGGTTGGGGCTGAACGGACATGAGCTTAACAGGAGTTTGGGACCCAAACTGCCTCCACCCTTGCCTAGTATCTAGTCTGCTGGTCTCACACATTAGCAAGGCAGTTTTGTTCTAGTAACATGAGCCTCCATTCAGGATTGTCAGCCTCCACTGACTATCTCACTGACTGATGTCTCTTCCAGGTTGTCAGTCTGTACTCTTCTAACCATGGCTGTTGAGTACAACCTCACAAACCAGCATGGAGATGTCTGGGCCTCATTCACCAATGGAACACAGAAGTCTTTTTCTTCACGCTAAATTTGTGTGGTCATGTTGTCATCTTAAATTAAGAACAGACTGATCCCTGTGATCAGGGCCAAAGTTCCTCCATCAGGCCAGCATTCATCCTTAGATAAATCCAAGTTGTAAATGCATTCACTCATTGCATACACTTTTTTTTTCTTTTTTAACATCATTGCCAGCATTGCTGGTCTCTCTCTGCAGGTACTTTCAAGATACCTTCTTTTATTTTTGCAATTATGTACTTCCTTCTTGTGCTTCCCTCCTTTTTCCATTATATAGTATCACTAAGATCACAAATATTTATGGTACTGCTTAGACTTCATTAGCTTAGAAAGAAGAATCAAAAAGAAGCTTGGAAAGTAAAACTGAAAGCTGGTGGAGATGTTGCAGAGCATTAGAAAGAAAACAAAGTTATCTTAAGGGCAAAATTGAGGAACAGAAAGAAATCAGATCAGTTTTGAAGAGATAGTAACAAGCAAATACTGCCTGGAAAAGAAGGTGATGTTTTGAACATGCTAACTAAACTGTAAAACAGTATACAGCCATTCATATCCAATCTTTTTTAGGATTCTCTTTTTGAAATAGCAGTGCAAAACCCAGAACTATAAATATCTTATTTTAAAACATTAATAGAGGCTGTAAATGGAGCTTTCTTGGAAACGTTTGCCAGCATGAGCAGTTCAATCAGCTGAAAGCAAACCATTCCCTGAGCTTCACCAAGCACCTGAACCTTTCTAAAGAAAGGCAAAAGATAAGAAGGGGATGCAGGGGACTGTCAAAGCTTCTGTTCAGCTCTCTGGCTGGTCATGGTGCAAAGGGAAAATGGTGGGAGAGTTGTTGAGCATGGCAGAAAATGCAGCGCTCTGCACTCAGAGCCCAGCAGCAGTTTATCAAACAGCCCTCATCATTGCTAATCTCCGGTGACTTTTTGTAGGGTGCTAATCAGCAACTTGGCTGTTTTCCAACCCACATGATTGTATCGTGCCTGAGCTGAATTGGGTATAGTTTTTGCATGTCCTAGGTGCTAGGTGTTTGTGCCATGCCACAACTGCAGCTCGTGATCAGCAGCTCTACGCCCTCTGCCTTTGCCATTTCTTTCATGTCTTAGAGCAAAGCAGTTAATAATTATGCAATGGTTTCAGCTCACACAACTGAAAATTGCATTCAAGGTCCAAAATACGGCCTCAGCCTCATTAGGGTTTGTGTGCTTCCAGTCACTCCTGCATATAAATGCCACCCAGTATTTTAAAGAACTGCATGTGCAGACAGTTGGACATAAGTGCCTTGATAGGTTCCCAAGTGACAGTTGGCCTCGATTACCTATTTGTTGTCAGCCTGCAGAATGATCATGTAAAACCTGTTAGCTGCAGGAATTGAAAAAACAAGTTTCCTTTCACAACTGCTGCAGGCTGAGAAAACAAGGCAGGACTCCACAATGCTACAAGCAGGTGGCTGCTCACAGAAGCAAGCCAGGGGAGCTATGGGCTGCCCTCGCTCCCAAAATCCTGGAACCTGACCAGCTTGGTCTCACCTTGCTCTTTTACTTCTTCCCAGGACCATAAGGAGAGAAGCTACAAACTTGATTTTTGCTTACACTGCTGAGAAGCCTGAAGTTGGCTGTCACATGCCCAGTTACTGTACTTCTGTTGACAAACATTATCTCATTAATCACGATGATTTACACTCAGCATACCACTGCAAGAAAATGGATTAAATTGTTTTCTCAGGTACTCTCAGGTATGAGTTCCGGAAGCTTAGGTGAGTGATGGACCTGGCATCTAATCTCCCAGGACAGTCACATTTGCTGCTTGTAGCTCCTCCTGTTGCAAATTGCCCTCAAAATATATATAAAAAACCAAAAAAACAAAAACCAAAACCCAAGACAAGCTTGGCTGAATGTTTTGTTGTTGCTTTGTTGCTAAACTCGTGAAAGCTGATTTACTTTTGCTGCCATCCAGTTAGAGAGGAACAACTTATTTTAAAGAAAAAACAAAACCAAAAACACAGCTCTGGAAACACAAGGGAAAAAAAAAAAAGCGGTTTGATTATGAGTGGCCATTATCCCAAAGACAAAATGAAGGGGGGAAACATGAAGAAAATTAAGATAGATAAATAAATAAATAAACATTTCCTGCTGTACATAAGGCAGACTATGTTTTTAAACCCTTAAGTACAATTACCCTTTGTTTTAAATGCACGTTTGAGAATGGTGGCATCAATAGCAGGGAGAAACAATTTTATAGCCTTCCTGGGAGAAAATGGCTGGCATGAGCACTTCCTGCCTTTGTCAGTGAGCCATTCCCCAGCCATGGCAAACAGCCAGGCCCTCGTATTTGTCCCAAAAGCTGTGTTTCCCCCTTTCCCTTCCCAGCTGTCTAGTCCAGTGTTTGCTCTGAGGTCACTTAATAAGCCTGCTAGAAAATGACAAGGTATTATTAACACAGAAATGTTCCTAAGCTGATCTTAAGGTTTTTTTTACAGTACCACCAAGCATATGCTAGCAAAACGCATTTCTTTCCAGGCAGCAACTGCAGAAGCCAAACGTACCACAGTAGCTACAAAAGTATTTTTGTGGTCCATGAAGGGCTTTACTGAAAGTACAAGAATGAGCTCCAGTATCTGCACACTCCTTTGCTTGTTTCTTATTCTCCCAGGATCCACAAGAAATTTAGCTTGCCATAAGAAATTATATTGGTGTTGCTATGTAACAACAAATTTAAGAGAAACCACTTAAAGCACTTGTGACCTAATTACGCTTTTGTGTTCTCTAGCAGTGGGAAAAAGTTTTTAAATGTGCATGTGCTGCAGGCTTTTTTAGCTTGCCAGAAAGATATATGTGAGTACATGTGTCAGTGTGCAATAACTACTGTCTTCTGTTGCAGAAATTTAAAATTATATGCCAATCTCTTACACCTCCTGCAAAAGGCTAGTTAAGGACAAGGCCTTAGTGAAGCAAAGTCACTTTCCATACCTTCTGGACTTTGTAATGGATGAAACTTTTATCAAGATTAAGCTTTCTGTGGCTCTTGATTTACTTTCCTTTTTCCTGTCAAATGCACAGTGCAAATGCAACATTCAAAAGGGGAAAATGCTCCCAGAAACAGCTTTCCCTACCCATCTGGTGCTAGTATCTGCCATGGTGGAAAGGACTGGGAAGCAGGCAAGCATGCCTTCCTCTTGTAAAAATGTTAAGCAGAATTTTCCCCAAGATATATTCAGTGTCTTTGCAAAGGACTTTAAGGATGTTGCTTTTAGACATTTAAACAAACCCGGAGTGCAAGTGTAGGTTATATAACATAATTGGTGCCAGGATGAGTCGATAAAAACAACAAAGGATAATCTGTTTACTTGTTGCAATTGCAAAACCCTCCTGCTGGATGACTTACTGTTGTCATTTGCTGTTGGTACAGCGAAGTAACCTCAGTGCAGTAACTCCACATCTATAGCAACAAGATGAGAGAACTGAAATTTGGTTGCCTACTTCATCTTGATATAAAATGCTCTGGGCATCCATTACCATCAGGCAGTGGATTACATGGCTCTGCACTGCATTCATGGGCAACACATCTCTGCTCTGAGGCATGGTCTTTTTTAGAAAGATACCGTATGACTGGTAGAAGTTGAGGAGCAAACCACAAAGTCAGCAGCAATGGAAACTTGTCTTGCACCAGAAATGTGTGAGGGAAGAGGGAACATGCATCTGTGCTTAGGAGATCAGTTCTCCAAGTACTGCAAAATGGTCTAGGAAAAGGGCACCAAACTGGAAACTGAAAGCAGGCATCAGTAGGGAGGAGCATATGAGGGCATTGCACGTCACAATGTAGGCAGATACATTGGTGAGACTACCTGTCTGTCATCTGACACAGGTAAAGGCCTCACAAACATTCATGGACGTAATAATAATCTGTACAAATTTGAGGAAGTATGAGAACTCCTACTGAAATTCCATCTTCTGTCTTTTCTCTTTCCCTCTGTTCTTCTCTCTCTCTCTCTGGTCCTCCTTTTCACCAATCAGGCCTTCAAAGGCGAGGTGAGATCTGCTGTCAGCTCTAGCCTTACCCATGGCTGTAGGTTGGTACCAGAGGTAAAAGGTGTGAACTACTCATAGCCTTGCAGCTATTGCAAAGGTCATGATTACACCCAGAAACAGAAGAGCAGGGATACAGGGAGGAGGGATACCCACAACATCCACCATCCCATCCAAACCTCCTGAGGCAGTGCTTAGCCCCAAAGAATCTCCTACTTGGAACCTTAAAACCTTTTAAGTTTAAACTTTAAACCTTTTTTTTTAAAAAAAAACCCTGAGACCTTAAAGCCTTAAAACCTTCTAACCTGACCTTAAAACCTTAGCCTCAAAACCTTAAAATCTAACGTTAATCTTTTTAACATTAAAACCTTTCTGAGTCTGAGACATTCAGAGCAGACTTAGGATGCTCCATCAGACTCAGCAGTCTTCCGGCTGCCTAATCTCAAAATGTAACATCACCACTCTCGTTGTGAAGATTTTCTTCCTAATGTCTAATCTGAATCTAGCTTCTTCCAGTTTGAAGTCACTACACCTTGGCCTGTCACTACACCTTGGCCTGTCACTACATGCGTTTATAAAGGCCTGGGTCGAATATCGGAAGGCTGCTGTAAGGTCTTCCTGCAGGCAGCTCTTCTCTAGGCTGAACAACCCCAAATCTCTCAGGCTGGAGAGGTGCTCCACCTCTCTGATCACCTTCATGGCCCTCCTCTGGATGCACTCTAACAGTTCCATGTCCTTCTTGTGTTGGGGCCTATGGAGCTGGTCACTGTACTGCAGATGGGATCTCATGAGAGCTGAGGAGAAGAATCACCTCCTTCAACCTTCTGGCAACACCTTTGATGCAGCCCAGGATTTGGTTAACTTTCTGGGTTGTTGGCTCCCGTTGAGTTTCTCATCAACCAGCAGGACCGTCTGTTTGTTATTTCAAACACAAAGTATGGATGTAGCTTCCCAGATGTTTTACAAAAAGTTGGCCTTGAAGACAAAACCCTCACATTTGTTATGTGAGATGGAACTGCTGCTTGATTTCACAAGGTTGAATCACAAATTTCTGAGGGTTTGCCATTGCCTGGAGCTGCAGTACTTGACCAGCCTCCTCATCTGTGAAGGGCTCTTTGGGTTCTGTATGGTACTTGATGTGCCATCAAGTGCTGATGGATGGAACCACAAAGGTGTAACTTTCCTCTAGTTTTCTAAAGAGTCTGGTGACAAAACCAAGAAAAGATCTGGGTACATGGAAGTTAAATGTCATCATGCCCTAATTTATCTCACCGGCAGAGCACAGTGGGATGTCTGCATGCATACCTGTACCAGTAAATTAAACTGTCCCAAGGGCCTAACTCACCCTAGGCCAGCACAACACAAGTCCATATAGCAAAACCTTCTCCTCCTCTGAGCAGCACAGCTGCATCCTGCCTTCCTGTGTAATGTTTGGTTACTATCCATAAGATGACCACATGTTCTCTGTGCACGTATGGCTGCTCAGGACTGTTTGCATTCCTAGGACTGTGTATGGACCCCAAATTATTTTTCCACCTCGTGGTTAAGTTTAGGTATCTCTGTGGTACAAAGCAACCAGTACTTCCATCAAAGTAGGCTGTTAAAGCAGTGTAACCCAAGGTGTAGGCCTGTACCCACTGATCCAGTTGTAAGACATGATTGGGAAGGCAGTTGGGGCATGAGAAAGAGCAAATAGAGGTAGATTAATACATTACTTAAGTACTTAGGGGGATGATGTGAATAAGAATGGAAAAATGATGGAGCAGCTCCTTCTGGAGGGCATCTCAAGGCACTTGGAAGAGAAGAAGGTTATCAGGAGTAGTCAGCATGGATCTACCAAGGGGAAATCATGCTTGACTAACCTGATAGCATTCTATGAGGACATAAGTCAATGGGTAGATTCTGGGAGACCAGTGGATATAGTCTACCTTGACCTTAGCAAGGCCTTTTTCACTGTCTCCCATGATATTCTAGTGAGCAAGCTCAGGAAATGTGGGATGGAAAAGCAGACAGTGAGGTGGATTAGGAGCTAGTTGTAAGAGAGTTCAAAGAGTGGTGATCAATGGTACAAGGTCCATCTGGAAAGCTGTAATCAGTGGAGTCCTCCAGGGATCAGTCCTGGGTCCAGTGCTGTTCAACATCTTCATCAATGACATTGATGAGGGGACAGAGACTGCTCAGGAAGTTTGCTGATGACACCAAACTGGGAAGCTTGGCTGATACATCTGAAGGCTGTGTGGCCATCCAGTGAGACCTGGACAGACTGGAGAGCTAGGCACAGAGGAACCAAATGAGGTTCAACAAGGACAAATGCAGAGTCCTGCACCTGGGAAGGAATAATAAACTGCACCAGTACAGGTTGGGAGGTGATCTGCTGGAGAGCAGCCCTGTGGAAAGGGACCTGGAAGTCCTGGTTGGTAATAAGTTGTCCATGGGACAGCAGTGTGCCCTTGTGGCCAAGAAGGCCAATGGGATCCCGGGGTGTATTAGGAAGAGTGTGTCCAGCAGATCAAGGGAGGTTCTCCTCCCCCTCTACTCTGCCCTGGTGAGACCTTATCTTGAATACTGCATTCAGTTTTGGGCCCCCCAGTTTAAGAGGGACAGGGATCTGCTGGAGAGGGTCCGGTGGAAGGCTCCAAGGATGGAGCACATGCCTTATGAGGAGAGGCTAAATGACCTGGGGATTTTTAGTCTGGAGAAGAGAAGACTGAGAGGGGATTTAATAAATGTTTATAAATATCTGAGGGCTGGGTGTCAGGAGTGGAAGGGACAGGCTCTTCTCACTTGCTCCCTGTGATAAGACAAGTTGCTGCAGCACAAGAGGTTCCACCTCAACACAAGGGTCACAGAATACTGGAACAGGCTCCCCAGAGAGGCTGTGGAGTCTCCTTCTCTGAAGACTTTCAAGGCCTGTCTGGTTGCATTCCTCTGTGACCTGAGATAGATTATATGGTCCTGCTTTGGCAGAGGGGTTGGACTTGATGATCTCTTTGGGTCCCTTCCAACCCCTGATGTCCTGTGATAATGTAAGTTCACCTAGTGCAGGGACATGAAACAAAACAGTTGAAAATGTTGCTGTATAGTGAAGTTAATAGGAAATGCTGAGGTTTTCCTTACATCCTGCTCAGTCAAGGTTGTTAAAGAGGTAGAACCATGAGAATCCTTAGTCCTCTCAGGAGACAAAGCACCAACCTGTTCTGCATGACTGCTAAGAGGGATGGGTAGGCTTCACCCTTCTGTCAAGGAACACGGCTACAGCTGATCTAATTGTCTTCTGTTCAATGCTATCATGACTGGAGGGCTCACCCAGAAAGTGGAAGACTTTAACTCAGTTGCATGCTCTGCCACTAAAATACACCCCACTGCAGGAGCCACCAAGTATGGTCACGGTTCCAAATAGACAAAGTAACTGGGAACTTACCTGCTAGGGGAGAGATCTGAGTAGTCTAAATTCTCTTTTTTTATACTCTGCTCATGACTGCTTGAATGCTGATCCAGTTTCCCAGTTAGGTTTCTCCTAACCCAATACCTGCTTGCTAGGCTGCAGTCCTTTTTTCTCCTATGGTCTCTTCTCGATTAACATCGAATTATGTAAGAATTAACTCAGTCAGACCTGAGTTTTCTCCCTGACAGATGTGGATGCTTAGGGAAAGAACATGAGAAGCAGATGATACAAAATGATCCTTCCCTGACATATTTCCCATGTTTCAGTAGCCTGTGGTTTGGGAACTTCCTCAGACAGAGATGGTACCCAGACCACAGGAAGCAGGATGCTGAATATTAAACCAGATAACAATAGTATTATGACAGTAATGATGATACCACTATCTAACTACCATAGCTACATATTTTCCATTAATTTGGTTAATCAACTTTTGAACCCTTCCATATTTTGGCATCCATAATGTTTGGCAGTGATCAGTTCTACAATGTCCTTGGATGATTTAATTTTATGTACTTCTACCATGTTACATTCCCTCACTTCCTCTGATGCCTAATTTCTAAGAGAACAAGTTCTAACTTACTTTGCCTTATTATGAAAGAACTTGTATTTCTCTGAAAATTCCCTTTGGCTTTGGCCATCTCTCACTCTGTTTTGTGCTTTTTGAGTTTAGGCAGGAAGAACACTGCACAGTAATGAAGATGTCAGCACATTGCAAATTTATACAGAGGTTTAAAAAAATATCTTCTGTTTTGTTCACTGTGGTATCAAAGCTCAATAAGGAAGATGAAGAATTTCCATCTTTTCCAGAGACCATTTAAAAATTATGTTAAGGAGTTAGTTTAGGTACTCTGTGTGGAGATAATGTGCATTTGAACCCTCAGAACCAGAGCCTTTGACTTTCCACTCTCTGAGAGGTGCCCTAACCACAAAAGTGTCATATAAATTTTCAGACAACATATTTTTCTGCTAAGCCACTCTTGAAAAAAAGAAAGTGGACACTATTGCAGTTTGTGGATTGCCTTTGTCTGCTGCTTACCCTCCAAATGGAGTCCCTCTGAGGCTTGTTTTTTGCTAGTTTGGCAGTGCCTGGACCTGGAGAAGTCTCTTCATTCTTCCTTCTGCTTGGAGATTGTGTGCTGAGATGCTGGAGAAACTTAGAGGTCAAATTTGAGAGGAGTCTGGAGCACATATCCTTGTAGAAGACCAAAAAAATGAGCAAGGGTCTGATGTCTCAACCCATCTTGGAAAAAATCATTGCATAAATGGACTTCTATGACTCCTGGTCTAGATAAAAAACATTGCTCTACGTCTGCAAAAGCATACATTCATATTAGGGCTACTGCCGTAAGCAAGATAAAGCTTTATCTGCCATCCCATGACTGCAGGATGCAGCTGTCCTCACAGTGCTGCCTTGGTTGTGTTGGATATAGCTGCTTTCCAGCCTCACTTGCAAGAAGCTCCCTTTCCTCAACACCAGGTCCTGATGTATGACTGAAGTCAGCAGCACTATCACCCTGTAGAGGTACTGTTTTCCTTTTCACTTTTCTATTTGCCACACAAAAAGAAGCAGAAGGAGGAGAGAACTCTCAACCTTTCCCAGGAAGAAGCAATTGTGGTTTCTGGAGAAGAATTGCCAGCTGCATGTCCAAAACCGGTTCCACAGTAGCCAGATACAGAAGAATTCCTGCCTGCCTTGCTGCATGCCAAAGTTAACGAGGTAAGAGTATGAAAGCATTCCTTGGCAATCATTTGAGGACATCTAAGTTGGAAGGAGTGGCTCAAAACCAGAAAAATATTTTTTCCTTTTTTTTTTCCTTTTAAAGTTTTCTTTCACAGATAAAATTTTGCAAACAAAAAGGCCTTCCTTCTCAAATTATACACCAGCCTTATTCCCCTGGGCAATCACACTTCACAGATACTGCTGACCTCTCCCCACTATCTAATCTTCCCTGGCCTTCTCCTGTCCTGCCCTCCTTTGGGTTCCCTCCTGACTATCTCCTTGCTTTATCAGGTTGCCTTTGGTGGGTTCTCCTTATTTTCTCACCTCTCCTACATGGCCTCCAGGTCTCCATTTCTGCCATCTCTTCTGTCTCTGGATAAGAGTAGAATTTAATTTGCCTGTCTACTTGCAGACAATTTACAGTTCACTCCCTCTGCCAGGCCCTCTGCCTTCTGCCCACACTGAAATCTCAACTCATTTTTTTAAAGATTAGCTGCCAGAGAAGCTGAGCAAAAGAAGCCCTGGACAGGAGACTCAACTATGGAGATGCTCTACCTGGGGAAAAAGAGGAAGACTGGGGATTGGTTTCTGAAGGAGCAGGTAAGGCTGGTAAAAAGAGAAATAATGATGAAACTAGCCTTTTTCCCCTGAAAACTATCTTTGCAGTTCTCCTCAGCTGGGTTTAGCTTTGCTTCTTGGATCAGGCTCATGGGATCACTAGGACAGAGCAGCTGGGATTTTCTGTGTACATGGGAATTCAGATTTCCCCCCCATTCTTATCCCCACAGAAATCATCAGGCAGGTCACAAAACCAGGAACTTGGTGTTATGTCAGTGTTTCTTGCCCCATCAAAAGAGCTTTTGAAAGTAGCTGCTAAATCACCAGCTCCTGTTGTAGGGGCTGTCATAGCAGCCTATCTCCAACTGGAAGTATTCCATGAAGACACAGTACTAGTATATAATGATTTCAACACTGTCTGCAATGTTCCCTGGGAGACACATTCCACCTGTGGTGTCCCAGGACACAGCCTACAAAAGTATTTTCATGGTAGGTATCAGATAAACACAAATCTGGTTGATTTTGAGTCCTTACTGCCAGTGGGCTCCACCAGTTAAAAAAAAAAATGTTTATAAGGACATAGGTAGTGCACACCAAGTTTATACATGCTGCGTATTTGTTAAGGATTAAAGATAGGAAGTGAGTGTACAAGGCTCTCTCTCAAATTCTGGGCACAGCCAAGAAAATGTTGAAAGAGCAGTTTGATAAGATCAGTCATCATGCTTGTCACTTTGCAGTTAGAGTGTCAGGCTTACCACACCACCTCATCCTGCAGCTCTTCTAGACTAGAATCATGCCTCTGGTTGCCATATGACAACAGGAGGATCTAACTGTGCAGTGATGTAGCATGTCACTGCAACAGCGAATGTTCTTGGTACCAAAGTTTCACAGACTCTTGCATTAGGACAAAAGGCAGATAAAACCTCTCTTTTCTGGATGGAAGCAGAGCTGGCAATAGAAGCCACCTCTACTAATGGCCTGACTGGTGATGCACATGGAAGATTGTCCCTTCTGGGCAGTGTGGTTGTGGAGCAAACATTTCTCACCCCTAGAGAACATCTTGCCCTCTTCTGTCCTGAAAACCATTTTAGAGCTTTGCATAAACGTATGAGCACAGAAAGGCAGCCAGTGAGAAACACAGCAGATAGAATCATAGAATCAGTATGGGTAGGAAGGGACCACAAGGATCATCTAGTTCCAGTCCCCCTGCCATGGGCAGGGACACTCTACGCTAGATTAGGCTGGACACAGCCTCATCCAGACTGGCCTTAAACACCTCCATGGATGTGGGCCCCAACCACCTCCCTGGACAACCCATTCCAGGCTCTCACCACTCTCATGCTGAAGAACTTCCTCCTCACATCCAGTCTGAATCTCCCCATCTCCAGCTTTGCTCCATTCCCCCTAGTCCTGATAGCTTAAAAAGTCCCTCCCCAGCTTTTCTGTAGGCCCCCTTCAGATACTGGAAGGCCACAATAAGGTCACCTCAGAGCCTCCTCTTCTCCAAACTGAACAGCCCCAACTCTTTCAGTCTGTCCTCACAGGAGAGGTGCTCCAGCCCTCTG
>VWZI01003577.1:210605-324924 GCA_013396835.1 Psilopogon haemacephalus | reverse complement strand
TCAGCAAACTTGCTGAGGGTGCACTCAATGCCTCTGTCCATGTCACCCTCAAAGATGTTGAACAGGACTGGTCCCAGGACTGATCCCTGAGGGACTCTGCTTGTCACTGGTCTCCACTTGGACATGGACCCATTGACAGCCACTCTTTGAGTGCGGCAATCAAGTTATCCCTGGGTAGATTTTCTCTGATTACTCCTGTTGCACATTTTGAATCTTCAGGGTTTCCTTTTTTTGTGTGTGTGTAGATTTTGCTTTTCCAAGGTAGGATGAGAAAAAATCATCTTGTCTTCTTGTCCTAGTGCTAGGTTTGGACACTGGGCAATGTGATCTTTTAACAGGTCATGGTAAGGGCACACCCACTGCATTGCTGGAAACTATGTCACAGCAGGGAGGGGCAGGGGGATGGGGTGGGGATGGATGGACGCTGAAGCACGATGTAGGGCTGCCCTCTTCCCCTTGTAGCTACTCCACCTCTTCAAACCCTCATGGGAATGGAATAGTAATGACATCATATGCACTGGGATGACTGAGAAGTTCGAATGAGTTTCCAGGAATATGTGGACACTCCCTCTGGAGCTCTGCTTTTCACAAACACCTCTGGAAGTGGCTTTATCCCTCTCCCAGCAGTAGCAATGCCAGTCAGGATGAACTGTGAGTAAAGCGGAAATGACAAAAATCTGAGCTATGTTATTTTGTGTCATTCTCTGAGGAGGCCCAGACAGGTTGGTTTTTTTTTTGTTTTGTTTTGTTTTGTTTTGTTTTTAACGTGAGTGAAGTTTGTTGTCTATAAGTGATTATTTTAAGAGGAAGATCTAACTGCACTTGAAAGGAGAATTCTGCTCTTCATCTTACGTGGCTGTTCAAGAAGCACTTGGGATATTACATATTCTAATCCAGGGCCAATTTTGCTCTTAGCAGTGCAATTGTGTAGCTGAACTACGTATTTGAAACGGACAGGACTATTTTCCAGCCTGTGCTGTGGCATACGCTTTAAAAACACACACGGGTTCTGCCCTGCTTGTAGGACATTTACACAGCACATCTGCATGGAGGGCTCGTGGCCAGGGTGTCCCCCCAGGCAGCCTGCCAGCTCCCCTCTGTTTTTACCTTGGGGGAAAGCAGCAGGCCAGGGCTGCAAAGGCACTGTAGATTATCTTCTGAGCAGCCTCAGTGGGACACCAGGATGAGAAGAGGTTTGCACTGGCTGTGCAGGCTCAGTCTAAGCCCATGAATAGAAACTTGTGCCAAAATCCACAGAGGATTCATATTTGAAATACTGCTCTGGCTCTGGCTCCTTTTTCTCCTCATTCCCCAGAGACCATGTTGTTTTCTCCCTCCAGCTCACTGTTGCCTCTTGACTTAGGAGGACACCTAGGGCTGGCATTGGGTTTAGCAATGAGCTTCTACTTACCCCTGCCTGTGCCACGAGTACACCCCAGTGAGGCTTCTGGCTGGTTTTCCGCTGTTTTTTTTTCATTTTCCTGGTGATGCTAACAGTGTCATAGATCAGAGATCACATCAGAGTTGATATTGCATTCCTGTGCTTCACCCAGATAGGGTAAGAATTTACAGGCAGAAGTGGTTACTTCGTAGTCTAATTAGATATCTGAGAGAAAGTACTACACAGCCACATCTCCTGCTCACTGAAATGCTGGGGGGGCTCTGGACAGCTGGCTGTCAGCTTGGCCTCCCCCCGCCCCGCCCAGTGACATCCCTGGCAATCCTCTGGCCTATTGGTATTTAGAATCAGATTGGTGTAGTGGATGCCAGAGGAATGTGCAGGAATGCTGCAGGGTAGGGTGAAGTCTATGGCAATGCCAAGCCTCCCTTCCACTGGGTGGAGAGGTTTATTTTCTAAGACTTTTAGACAACTGTGTGATGGTCTCTGGGCAAGTAGCCCCAGTTCCTTACACAGCCAAGAAAAATACTGCGAGTTCTCAGTCTCTTGAATGCCATGTTGTGAGTAGGCTGGCAGGCATTACCTGTCCAGTACTGCCTGTGCATGTAGATGGGAATGCATGGGAAGATGTGTAGTCAAACCTACCCAAATAGTCGAAAGGAAAGAATAAAAACCTAACAAAAAAATGTTGGAGAGCCTGAGGTCATTTTGGCACAACTGCTTCCACAGCATAAATCAAAGAGTGATGAGAAAGTGGGATATTTCAGGGACTCAATGGCTTCTATGACTTCAGTCCTTCATATTCTTTCCTCTTGCCCCCAATCTTTTCTGAACATGACCTGCAAGAGCAACATTCCTAAAGACTTCTGGCTTTCATACAGACTGGCTGTAGGCAGATGCCAAGCTCCTTTAAGATGCCTTCATCAAAATCTTCACCCTCATCCTCATTAAAAAAATGTTTTCCTTTGATGCATTGGCATTTAGCAGGAACTTAAGAAAGAACTTTTGCTGTCACTGTTTATAAACTAGCACTTTTCCAGCCAGAACACAAACTCTTGGAAGTCAGCGATGAAGAGCCATCATGCACCAACACTTTCATTTGTGATTTTTGAGCACAATGTGGCTTTAGGTATTCCCCTCACTCTGCTCACTGGGTCATGCTTACCTTCTCACAGCCAGCACGACTACCATCATACTTTTAGATGATATAACAGGGGTAGTTTCTGGAATATCTTCGAGGTACTTCACTAAATTCAGGACTAAATTAATAGACTCTTAGATTGCTTCCTAAGTTAGACTTAGAAAAGGCTGCACAGACATCTCCACCTTAACGTAAACCACAGGGTTTCACCCAGTTCAATCCATAGCTAGCATTATACACAGCTACGCTTTTCTTCTGGAAAGATGTTGCACAGTTTAGAGGGAGACAAGATGCTGTCCCTCCCATCTCTAGGCCCTTGCAGTGAGGATGGCAGAGCAAGCAAATGGCAGGATCCCTCCTCAGTCAGTGGGCTGCTGCCAATGCTTGTAACCTGCAAAGCATGGTGCTAGTCAAGACCCTATTTTTTCTCTTCAGGTTGGTGGCATATGTGTGAGGAGTGCTCAGAAACACTCAGAAGGCAAGTGTGGCTCAGCAGTACTGCCTGCAGCTCTGCCAGATTCAACTTCAGGGCTACCCACCTTGCACTTAGAAAAGGCTGCACAGACATCTCCACCTTAAAGTGGGTGGGGGTGTAAACTAATCAGGGGCATTCTCAGAAAATAATTTCCATTACAGTTTGCCAGTACAGTCAGAATAAGTGCTGCATATCAACTGGATCAAAACTCTGCCAGAAACCAGGTAGGCTTCTGTGTGGAAATGAGCTCACCCAGAGGGCACTCCAGCATCATTAGCTGCACCACAGCCACCTTTTAAAATTAAGCAGCAGGCAAAACTGTGGGAGGAGAGCATGTGCCATATCTATAGCTGAGGAAGCTGTACAAACTTGCATTTACTTCTTCATTACAGAGTGAATCCTCCTCCCAGAGGGAATGGACAGAGAGCCCACCTCAGAGTAGGTGCAGATACCACACAGCCACATCTAAGGTATAATCAGAAGCGGTGGCAAAGCTTTCACTTGCTGGTTTGTCATCTGTGAGAGCCTTCATTATGCCATAGCTACTTAGATATTGCAACTGTGGACACCTCAAAGAAGCAGCAGCCCTGTGTTTGATCTTCTCTGTCCTTTCTGGAAACATGCATACATGAACTCACGAGGGAAATGTCTAGCCACAGTGTTAAGCATACAGGACAGTAGCTACCTCAACCGGCCTTCTGGACTAGTAATGTCAGTTTAAAAGATAAAAGAAGCAGCACTGATACAGGAAAGCATTCTGGCTTTTAGCGAAGTGAGTCTGGGTAAGATGAGCTGTACTCACCAGGTATGCAACTCTTCCTTATTTCGAATCTGAAAATGTGGGTTTCAGTCATGCAAGTGACCAACACATGCTGCAAATTTTATTTTTATTTCCTTATTACAGAAACTAAATTAGCATATGCCTACACCTTGATTAAAATAAATTCACCACCGCAGATAAAAGCCTTTTTATTCTCTAAAGCACACCTGTGAACACAGAACAAAGTCTAATGGAACAAAGTCTAATGTCAGTACATAAACACTTCTTAGTGCACCTCTTCATTGCAGTTTCTCCATTAGTTCTTAAAAAAATCATTACAACTCAGGTATTTATATATGATTCAATAGAGCTTTACATAATCTACCTATAACACAACTCACTTCTAGAAGTCAGTTAAGAAGCTAAATCATAAAAGGCCCCTTAAGTTTCTTTATTTACAGTTGCAATGGCTAAATTTAAAATACTTTACAGTCACTGCCAGCACTGGCTCCCAATCTGAAGGATTAGTGTATCCAAATTTTGTTGTAGCTATTTGCTAGAGGGCATTAAGTTGTCCACACCTACAGCTGTGTAGGTATCTCAGCTATCAACATAAGAAGTACCTCATAGGAAACAAACATGCTGACAAAAATATTTATAATAATGAATAGCAAATGAGAAACTCAGTCTATAGGAAGAAGCAACAGGCTTTGTGCTGCAGTCATTGACTTGGAACAGCAGCAACATAGAAGAAATAGTGGTTAGGAATGCTGCAGTCCAGATGAGCTCTCTCTGGTTCCTTTAGAAAGAGTTCAGTTCTCATTTCCTCCTCTTTACCTCTTCTTTGTTACTGCTTTATTGCTAACTCATTAAACAATTTTCTGAACTGTGATAGCATACAAAATTACTTCAGAGGGGAAAAGATATCCAGGAGAAGACGCATCTTAGTCCTTCTTTTCCAGGAAATGCAGCTTACATATGAATATGGAAGACCTTTCCTAAGTAGTTACCAGCAGGCAGGCAGGCTCTTTGAATAGGACAGACCTGCTTCTCCAAGTTTTGCAGTTTAAGAGTGGATGGATGCAGATCCTGTGTCAACTATGGAACTGCTGTAAAGATTAACAAATAAGATGCACGTGCATTTGTCTGTTCTTAAATATTTTCAAACCCAAATTGAAACAAAAAGTATTTGTGATTCAGGTACATCCATCAGACTTATTGGGGTTTTTTTGGTTTGTTTGTGGCTGTTTTGTTTTTCTTACACGACAAGGTAGATTACTTAGCACATTCCAGGTTAAAAAATGCAGTAAACATTCAGTAACTGGAATTCATATAATATACAAGTACCATTAAATTTACAAGGCTGTTCAGGACAATTTTGTCTTTCTAGAATAAGCATAAAAAAGTTAGATGCTAATTCACAATAACTTTAGATACAGTGTTATTAAAATACATTGATGTTAATCATAAAAATATTTTACTATTTACATATACATTGTATAAACCTTGACAATAAGAATATGCCCATTTTACGATGCCTTAAATGAGCATTTAGGCAGATTGGCCCATTTTATAGTGCAGTATCCCTGTTTTGGTCTTCACACCATGAAACTGTACCAGATTCACAGTATCTCTGCTAGTGCTTTGCTAAAAGGCTTATGCTTTCTATAATTTAAGAAACATTGATTCACTACAAAGAGCCAGTTTTGTTTCCACTTGGTTTCTTATTGAATCCTACTCCCAATAGTTCAGGGCACTCTGTCTGGCCTTGTGCAATTTGGTTGCACTTCCAAATGAGGCTGTAATTCATCTCATCAGTGATCACGCTGTCCTGCTTGTAGTCTGGATGCTGTGTGATAAATTCCCTCATCCAGCGAGCCACTGTCATTAGTTCTCCTGTGGGGAAATCAAAGGTCAGGGTTTATACATATAATTCAGCAGTATGACACTTAAAGTTCTATGCATTACATGAACAATGAACAGTCCATGCTTTCATGAGAAACACATTCCTGTGTTGGGTTTTTTCATTATATATGGCTGATGTATTGCTGAGTCTAAAATCCATCTGTCCAGCATGATCTTCAAACTTTGAGATGTCATGTGGCAGGGCAGACAGAAGTAGGTACTGGAACAGATGTCTTCAACATGCCAATTAACAGAATCTGGCTGAGACCAACCAAGACACCCCTGCAACTGTGTATGTAAAAATACTTCTGTAGCTGATCCATCCAACTCAAGTGCTAGCTTTTCTCTGTCTACCTTATTCTTCCTTCTCTTAGTAAAAAACAGGAAAGTTCCCAATTACACCAGTTCCTGACTTGCACATGCTGTCTCCATTTCACTGTGCAGGGCACAGCTGACCATGAGGCAGGCAGCAGGTGCCTAAGGATCTCTGATATTTCTATAAAGGATCATCGAATGACACCAGCCAGTTGCAGGAGATCTGCATCCTTGTGAAGAAACAGAGGGCTGCTGGACATGAGCATTTAGGCTACTGAATCTTGCTCCCAAATGCAGCATATTTGAGTAAACCTTGACTAGCACAAGTTGATAGGATGCTCAGAGCCAAGAAAAACTGTCTTGCTACTGGAACTTCAGCTTCCTTGGAAGAAAAATGATTGCTGCCTACAGAAATCTTTGGTTTAAGGATATTTTAAAAAGAAAGAGGAGCCAACATAGGAAAAGCAAGGCAGAACATGTAGATGAAGAGAAAAAAGCATCCGTAGATGAAGAGAAAAAACATCCAAGACTGTATAAAGATAGCCTGTTAGTGGTTTTGAACAGACATACACAAACACAAATTAGAAAAACTGTGATAGAACAGGAAAATATATTTTAAAAAATCACAATAAAAAAAGCTTACTATTATGTCCATCAGAAAACTGAAGTAGCATTTTAAAGAAATGAGGCCAGAGTTTACACATCTATTTAAAAAGAGTGCAGGAAAAAAAGAAACAACCACCCAAGAAGCATTATTTGTTCAGGACACTAAAAACTCACACAAAACAGTTCTCAAACCAATGAAAAGCAAGAGGCCTGCAAAAGAATCAGCTGGGCCAAGAGATGAGCAGGGCATAGAGCCACGTTTTTGGATTAAAAGTTGCTGCAGGCCGTCAGGAGACTGCAGAACTGCCCAACTCGCAGCACCACAGACACCTAGTGGTCAGGCAGTTCAGTCGCTCGCCCTCTGTACCAGTGCAGCCAGTACCTTCTCCGTGAATGCTGCACTGCATTGGGATCTGGAAGAACACATTGGTAGAAGGAACCACAGACTGACAAAAGGTGCAAGGACAGACAAGACAACGGGAATCACAGGTTTGGAAGCAATAATATACTTAAGAAATTCACACAATTATGGATCATTCGTTGATAAGAAGTGAGTACAGATCTATTGTCCTACAGAGCAGGAATTAGAAGGCAGATCATGAAATGAGTAACTACAGGAATTACATTTTTCAAAGAGCATCAAATAGAACTGTGACATTTCTTACTGTATGACTTCATGGGGGGAAGAACTGTATAACTGCTTTATGAAGGGTAAGGCAATGATCATGGAAATCATGTTTGTAAGTGATCATCAAGCTCCATGGTTACTATGCATCTCTTTTGGCTGAGAAAGTGCCTACACAGCAGACAGCCAGGAACCAGGAGAGTATGCCAGGGTAAGGGTCACTTGGTGCTGCTGTCTTAATATTTGGCAGTGGTCAGCAGTTGCAGCCTGCCTGGCAAATCTGCAGCCTTAGTGAGTGGTGACAGTCACACACTAGCTAGATGGAGGCCAGGAGGGCAATATCTAGATGTGTTGCAAGAGAAGATGCAACTCAAGCACAGATGAACTACCCAAGCGCAAAGCTGAAGGCACAGCAGCTAAGGTGCCAGTGGTTAACTCCCATGAGTGGTCTGTGTTCACCATTTGGGAAATCTGAAAATTGGTGACTCTTGTAAACATTATAGGCTGCAAGTCAGTAACAATGGAATTGATTTTGAGCAAATTGGAATAATCCAAAACTGAGAAACATCATGGCTCGGTAATACTGCAAATTCTGGTTCTTAAGAAACATAATTTAAAAATTACTTCATCTGATCTAAGATATAAACCTCAGATTATCTACCTCCCTCTCATACCTTGTAAGTCTGTAAATACACAGGCCAACTATTGCAGTGCCTGCAACTCCACACCAGGAAGCAAAGTCGTTCTTTGAAATGGGAACACATGCCAGAGATCCTAGAACATTTGTTCTTGGGGGAAAGGCTCAAAAACTTACACATTCCTTGGACTTTTCAACAGGTTTTTGTTTTGTTTTTCCCCAATAACAACAGAATATTTTGAAAGCATTGCAATTTTGAAGGTGAATATGTCTCAGACTTCTTGCCAGTTTCTCTTCTCTCTCTCAATTAAATCAAGCATCAAAGCCCCATCTGTGTTTCGTGACAGGCAGAAGCCTCCTACAAGCAAGCAGCCTTAGGAAAGAAGGTTTACAGTCAAAGCTGTCATCAATTAAAACATGTTACTATTACTGCTCAAATACTGAATTACTAGGTGAGAGAAAGACCTGATTTCCACCTCAGCTTCAAAAGTCTTTACCTAAGAGCTTCTACAGCCACTTTCAAGAATTGAAAAGTAATGCAACACTTCAGTTTAAAATTGGTGAAGTAAAAAAAAAAAAAAAAGAGATAAAGATGGTTTATGAGATGAAAATTAACTGTATAGCTGAATTTACAGTAGGGCACGCATACATGGGATTTGCACATAAAGGTATAAAGCTGCTGCAGACTGTGCTACATGCCGAGTTCTGAATTCGAGTTTAGTTATGATACTGATGCATTCAAAAAAGGAGCATATTTTTACCACCTTTCTCCAAAAACACCATACCATGGGGAAGGCACAGGAAACACCTGGTTTGCCCTCCCTTAAAGCAGTTTTGCTCCTTACAGAAGGGCTTTCTTATCAGGGAGCTAAAGCGGTCCCACACTCTAGCATATAGGAATTTAAACTTCGGAATGCTCTGAAGTCAAACCAATACCACCAGGCTATCAGAGCCTGCCTCACAATCTTACAACACTCAAGTGACAGGGAAAGTGTGGTATATATGCAGACTGCTACACATGGACAATACTCTGGCAAATGGAGCGCAAGTGATGCTGTCTGGAGATACAGTTACACTAACTTATAATCTCTAATTGTATCCATTATTCCTAATTTAGGTTCTAAAATGGATCATGAAGCATTTATAGTTGAGAGTCAGACAGAACTAGATTTAAGCTGGAGAACACACTCTAGTCCTTTCCTCCTATGTTTCAACACTTAATCATCAACATCTGTCACCAGTTTGAGCCTACTGGAAATAAGAGAACAGCCCAGTTACTAAGTACAAAAGTGCCAGGAAAATCAATGTCAAAAGTGTCAAACATACCAGATGCTCTCTTTTTTATCAGCTTCAGGTAGTTTAGGATGGTGCACCTTGTGTCCACATCCACTTCCATGTTTTCAAGATAGGAATTCAAAATTGGGATTAAACCAGGAAAGACTCCTTCCTGTGGAAGGGAACAGAGTCAGCATAAAACAAGCCTGATTTGGCTGGAATGGAAAGTTATGCATTTCACATAGAAGAGGCTATGACCTTCCCGTTGATAATTGTATCAATGCTCATTAAGGTGTATTCCTCCATGTTGGTGCCTGTCCCATTCTGTGCAGAGCCACATCCATCCACAACAGCATTTCCACCTTCAAGTGTGACAAAGGGAAAGGAAAAAACAGTTAGAAAGCAAGAGACACTAAACATCCACAACAGCGTTACTCAGGTTGCTTGTTTTGATACCTTTGCAAATGTCTTTTCTGAAGTAAAACATTCCCTGTCGGACAGCATCTCTTTTCTGGGCCACCTTCATGTTTTCATCCACCTGGAAAAGGAAGCATTTCAGAGATAGTGACATTTCAGAAAATTACGATTCTTCCAGACCCTCACATTTTGGTCTCATTAGTTGAAACATTTACTACTATTATTTCATTTTTCAGGCATCCCAGGCAATACCACAAAGAGATGACAATCTGTGAAAATAAGTCTCCAAAAGAGGTAATGGTACTGTGTTAGAAGGGGCTATGCTAATCTTTTAAGTTTGGATGGAAAGAGCTGTGACTAACAGGTTGCATTCCATCTGGCAGACCACTTTGCTTATGTAGTTCAAAGAGTACAGAAGACGAAAATTGCCATTTCTCTAGGTATAGTTTGCTGCTTTTATTAACAAACTTATTGAAGTCTTTAGATGAGTTACCACTGTATTAAAATTCCAGAGGCAGAATTCCAGTAGCTTTTTATGTGAATGTCTATTCTATACCCAAGTATCTGTTAGAGAAACTCAGTCTGCTAGTAAGTTACAACCACCTCAAAAAGTCTTCCAGCTACAAAGCACTGCTCATATGCTCTCTGCAAATGACGTAAGCGTTGCTCTGTTCTTCTGTCCAGAAGATTTTGTCTCAATTTCTTTAGTCAGTATGTTCTCAGGGAATTCAAGTCACACAGCCCTTCGACATTAGCTTTACTGTATTGTCTTCAGAAGACAGGATAGGATTTGCTGAATTCTTTGGGCAATGCAAAAAATCTTCACTTCTTACCTTTTAAAGCTCTTTTCTCAAAACTCTGTTTTCATTCTTTCTATATTATGAAACCTATTAACACAACAGGCTGTTTTGAAAGTTTGAAAGAAGTCCAGCTCTAGCTGATGGGAGTACAACTACACTCAATGAGACAGCAAAGATTAGTGTGAGATTAGGCCCATAAACCCCTATTATTTTACTTGAAAGAGGCAGGCTTACCAATGGTTGTGCAATTCTCTGGTGCATTACCTGCCAAACTGCTCCCGGTTTGAGTTCCCTAACTCTTTAAGCACCTGATCTCTCTTTTAGTCTTAACTAGCATTCATTAGGTAAAAATTTAGTGCTTTTCATACATCCAAAATAACATTGTCATTGTACAATGTAAGTGCTAAATTGCTTCACTATTTTATGAAGTTTGAAATCCCTGACATGAGAAAAGGAATTTATCCTTTTAGAAGTCATGAAAATTGCATGGTATGAATACAGTTAATTTACAACTTCAGTGTTTTCCTCTGTTTTAATTAAAAACACTAAGAAAAGCCAAAGGATAGCACTGCTATGCAATAGCAGCTTTTTCTAGTACAGTCTGTCAAAAGCCGTCTGCACTTCAAGACCTTTTTCAAAGTTACGGGTAACTTTTCAGGACTATCCACTTAAAAAGGCATTTTCTGAGGCACTTGACCAGAAGAAAGATGTGCAAGGACAGTTTCAACCAAAACAGTTCCACAATTGTGAGGACAAGATTACTGAAAAGCACATTTTATATGGCTGGCTGTTTAAACACAAGTCACAGTTGTGACCAGAATCAGCACTGTTTGTTTTCACTCAAATAGGCTGTAACACTAGGCAAGCTGAACTCCTCCCTTCCCTCCCCACCAGATACAAACCAAACCAAACAGAAAACAGGAGACACGGGCAACAGGTAAGTTAAAATAAAAACTTCAGATATTAATTTTCACTTCTACTGGTTATTTTCTCCACATGCAAAATGGTGGAAGCATATCCTTTCCCAGTCTCTAAACAGTCTTGTGACCATGGTATTTCTCAACATTTCTGAAGCAGTCACACACTATTAGGTACCACAGAAATTCCCACAGTATTTGTCTATAAGATTAAATTCCATGAGACAGCAGTAAAATATTTGCTTAATACTGTAGAGTTGAAACTAATTCAAAGTACTAGTGCACAAAAAAAAGAAAGACTGGAAGTTACAAATAACTGTTCTTTAAGTGCACAAATATTAGTTCCTAAATTGGAGAGGATCAAAACCAAATCTGATGCAAGCATGCCGCATTTAGTGCTAACAAACCTGAGCTTTGACACCTACCTTGGACAAAGGAATGAGAAAATCCAGTTTATATGACAGAATCACTCTGGTTAGCAATACCACAAACACAACATATGCAGAGTTTTCAAAGTCTGTTAACTGGACCTAGACATGAAAACATAAGAGATTACATTACTTTAGTGGGAACACACTTTTGGAAGCAGATAAACATCTGGTCGAGTTTAAAATCATCTGACACAAATGTTCATGTTGGTACTTGTATTCATACACAGAGATGGTGATCACAGGGGCTAGAACAATCAGCAGTAACTTCAAATGCACAGTGCATGCACACACTTTAATGAATTCAACTTTTGAATCCAATACCAAAGCACACTTGTGTTTCAGAAGACTGTCTATCTAATAAACTGCACCTTCAGGTTCTCTGTGTAATTACAAATGTTTAACTGCTTTTACACTTCCACTTTAAAGAGATTAAATTCAGAGAGCTCAGGAATACAGAAAGAGACAGGTATAAAAAGTACTCGTCAAAATCAAAACAATGTGGAATTGTTCAGTGTCAGGAAAAGTACTGGATAAATACAGTTCCTAGAAACTAAATGAGGCTTTGTTTACTGTTGTTTTATTACAAGCCTAATTCCTTTCCCCATCACTTCAAATCCATTAGCATGCTTTGCTCTGCTGCAGTGGATTCTCCTGTCAGTTACATTCCCACAGCTCATGTCTGATTAAACTGCTGTCCCATTCACTTGCATCTACCAATTCAGAGGGGAGAAAACATAGCATAAGTAATAAGGGCCTGATACTGGATAGTAAAATGCCTGTTACTTTTCCACGTAAAAGAAAATGTGCTTTTGTGCATACTGGCACATTCCTTACCTCCATAGGTCTGAATTCCACTCTCCATCCAATATCTGAATTTGGAGGAGGTGGCTTAAACCTCATTGTCTGCCAGTTTGTAGACTGAATATTCTGCAAAGCATAGGAAATAGTCTGTTACAATCAAGATATGCATAATTCTATAAGATAATCAAAGAAAAGTAAGTAGATAACTAGAGTCCTAGTATTTTCCCTGGAAGAGCTCATCAAGTCAGAGAATGGCTTGCAAACTAAGTGGCACAACTTCCTAAAAAATGAAGTAACTAGTCATCTGGAGCAAGTATGTTACACTTTGTTATTTTGTTTGAGGATTATATATAAGATACTAAGGAGCTAACATTTAGCTGACTTTTTTTTTTAAATGAGATGCTGATGCATCCCAAACTAAAAATATTATATTTTACCATCAACACATACCGTTCCATGAAACAATGACTAAGAGATATATTTATATATAAGTGTCAAGCAAAATTGTTTGAAGGAAGCCACAAAAATAGTTTCCCGTAACATTTATGAAGAGCCCAATCTGTAGTTATGAATATATTTTATTGAGTTAAAAGCAGAAGCCACCATCATCTCCTAAATAAATGATAAAACAAAATAATAAATGTGTTTATGATTGTGAAGTCATATGCTAAAGAACTAGGTTCAAGTGAAAAAGCCAGGAAAAAAAATCTTAGCTAATATACCCATTCTTCAATTAAGCAGTACTATAAAGTAAATTTATGCATATATTTATCATATTTCTTCAAATCAGACACCACCTCAAAATGGTCGGATTCGTTTGCATCATCTAGATGTATTTTCTCCTCAAACAAAGTCAATGGGTCTCGAATGAACAAGTGTGCAATATGCTGTGCCAAAAGGTGGTCAATACCTACAAAATGAAAATTCAAACAATTCACATAGCAAAGCTGCCTCTAGGAAATACTTTGTCTTACAAAACTGAAAACATCCAACTCTGCAATGCTACCTCAACCCACCACATCCTGTCAAAGTTTAAATGATGACTTCAGGAAGGAAGAAAATCATTAAAGAGGAAAAAGCACAAAACAATGAACAAGTTCTTGTTTGGAAATGGCAGCTGAATATTGGTGTGGCTGCCATTCTTCCTGTCTTCTGATGCCACTCTGTGCCATGCTTCCTAAAGCAAAGCTCTCTCCACAAAGATAAAACATTAACTGCATCAAACACTGAGCTTCTCACACTGAGTTAGGGTCAGTTTCTTTTTAAAAAGTACTCATTTGTAACAGAACTCGAAATCACACTATGCAGTTACTTCCTCAGTAGCTGTCACTGAGAGATGCACAATCGTTGAAACAAACGAGAACAGAAAGGGTAAAATATCCCCACACACTGCAAGCATAACTCTTAACCTGCTCATAAAGAAGCAAACACTTACCTTCCTTTATCAGGTGCTCGTAGATATCTTTGTCTATTGTCAAATCAATGTCATTGTATTTCTCACCACATTCAGATAGATAACTGTCTATGGAATCATATCTGGATTTACTGATTCTATAATGGTTGTTCTTCAGTGGCTATATAATTTAAGAATACAATATTTTAACAGCTTGTTAACAACGTTACCTATGTTTTGCTCACTAATGACACTTATGTGAGAATTATTATCCTGTTTTAAATACGCTTAATATAAAGTGATCCAGGAATTATGACTATTTCATTAGCAGATGTATGTATCTGAGTAAAAAAAAGTCACCACATCAACTACAACTCTCTAGAAGTGGAAACATCTTCCTGATGTAATATACCATTACCCCAGTTACCTGGAAGGCATTATTATAACTATCACAACACATATTAGTAGTTTCACTATGCACACACTGTTAGAAATGCTCTTAAAATAGCTAAATATTTCAGGGTTTTTTTATTTTCTTTTTTTTTGTAATTTTGGAAGCACCTTGAATGGCAATTCCTGCTTAGACAGACTCCCTAAATTCAGGTTTTGAGAACTGGTTCTTTTCACATAATTCTAGTTTATACTACTGGATTAGCCAATAGCACCTGCTGCTTGATTTAAAACACTCTCTGCGTTTTGGCTCAAGCACTGACTGGAAGTTTCATCATGGTGGGGAACCTTTTCAGGAAGCTATGGAGAAGTGAGTAGAGTTCTAATGGGATTCCACGCCTACCTAATAGTGTACTTTGGCTAATGTAAAGTGCACAGCTAAGGTGAACATTTATACCATATCCCCAGTATTTAACACAAGACAGCCACGTTCCTTTTTTAGGGATTCTGATGAGCACATGCAGAATTTGATGCTAAAGGAGGTTTAACTTTTTTGATTGAAAGAACTCAGAGAACTGCTACCTAACATTACTTACCTCTAATCCCCTCTCCTCTCGGGTTCGATCATCTACAGATGCAGAGATTACTCCCCAGCGACAGTCAATATCAGACACATAGCCTCTGTAGAATGGAGATGCAGCACTCAACGCCATCTAAAATAGAACAGTCTGATATGAAAAGAAAGGACAAGCCAATGAACCAAAAGCAAAATGCAATCCCATTGGAAAGGGAAATTTGCCAGCTCAGAAGTAAATGAAGTAGATACTTAGTTTTTACATACAGCTGAAGTGCATACAACCACAAAATCTCTCAATTACTGCCTCCAGAAAATACCTAGATGAAGGGTTAGTACTACTGAAGTGGTATCTGACTCTTTCCACATTTATTACCTCTACCGATCAGCATTTAAGGAATACAATGATGATAGTCATAGAAGGAATTCTGTGATAAAAGACAAACAGAATCACCAAATGATAGAAGTTGAAAGGGATCTCTGGAGATCACCTAGTTCAATCCCACTGCTGGAGCAGGTTTCCCTAGAGCAGACTGCATGAAACTGTGTCCAGGCAGGTTTTGAATTACTGGAGATGGAGGCTTTTCCCTGGAAAGCTTGTTCCATGCTCCACCATTTTCAGAGTAACGAAGTGCCCCCTCATATTTAGATGGACCATCCTATGTTCAACTTCATGCTTGCTACCTCTATCACTGGGCACTACTGAAAAAAGACTGGCCCTATCCTCCTGATACCCAACCCTGAAGTATTTATTAGCATTGATCTGATCCCTCAGTCTTCTCTTCCGTAGGATAAAAAGCCCCAAATCCCTCACACCCTTTCTTCATGAGATGTTTTAGTTCCCTAATCATCTTTGCAGCCCTCTACTGTACTCTCTCAAGCAGTTCCCTGTCCTTTTTGAACTGAGTAGCCCAGAACTAGCCACAATACTCCAGATGAGCCAGATGAGGCCTCACTGGGGCAGAGTAGAGATGTAGAACTTCCTTCAACCTGCTGGCCACACGCTTCTTGATACACTCCAGGATGTCAAAAGGGCACACTGCTGGCTTGTCAATATCCTGTGGTCCATCGGGACTCCCAGCTCCTTTTCCACAAAGCTGTTTTCCAGAAGGTCAGCCCCTAACCTGCACTGATATGTGCAGTTATTCCTTTCTAGGTGCAGTATTCTGCATTTGCCCTAGTAGAGTTTCATAAGGTCACGCTGGATGGCAGCATTTTTCTGGTGTGTCAGTCACCCCTCCTGGTTTTGTATCATCAGCAAACTTGGTGAATTTACAGTCTCATCTCTTCCCTCCTTGTCATTGACAAATAAACTGAACAGGATTGGAGCCAGTACTGACCCCTGGGGAACACCGCTAGTTATGGACCTCCAACCAGACTCTGTGCCACTGACCATGACCATCTGAACTCATAATTTTTAAGCCAGTTTTCATACCAACACACTGTCCATTCATCTAACACACACTTCCTAAGTTTGCCTATGAGAATGCTGTGGGAGATGGTGTTAAAAGCCTTGCTGAAGTCAAAGTAGGCAACATCCATTGCCCTTCCCTCGTCTACCCATCCAGTCAAGCCCTAGCAGATGACTATCAGATTAGTCAGACTTGACTTCCCCTTGGTAAATCCACATTGGCTACTTCTGATATCCTTCATCTCCTCCACATGCTTTGAGATGATGCCCACAGAGTTGCCTCATCACCTTTCCAGGGATGGAGGTGAGGCTGGCTGGCCTGCAGTTCCCTGGGTCTTCCTTCTTGCGCTTTTATGAATGCTGGAGTGACAATGGCTTTCCTCCAGTCCTGAGGCAGCTCACCTGATCTCCACAACCTTTTGAAGATGATGGAGAGCAGCCCAGCAATAACTTGTGCCAGCTCCCTCTGCACTCACAGGTGCATCCCATTGAGACCCATGGACTTGTGGATATCAAGTTTATTTAACTGATCTCTTTAAACTGCCCGTCTAATCCTGGCGATCATTTTGTTTATTTTTGTTTGGCTAAGCACCTTAGCAACACAGGTGGAGCATACATCAACTCAGAGCAGGACCTGCTCATCACCTAGACCAGACCAATACTTTATTTTTTAACACCTGTTATAAACACTTGTTTGTGACCACAAGCCTACAAAAGAGAGAGATTTAAGTAACTTAAGCTGAAATTCTCCGTAACACCAGAGTTGAAAACTTTTAAATCGTTTCAAGGAGTGAGTTTGCCTTGTTTTTGTGACAAACTGCTCCAAGTGTATTTCTAGAACTATTCAACAAGAGTCTTGTGCATGTGGGAAGGACAGCAGAGGATAAGAAACAAACACCAGTGGTCATTTGAACATAAAATGAATCACATTGCTCATGTGACAGCCTAGACCCGCAGAGAACTTCCTCCAGAGAACTAAAACTGAGTCGTGTTCAAGTGGTGGGTTTTTTTTTTTTTTACTTAGAGCTTTCAGATAATGAAGAGCTAACATGATGGAAGTGCCCTACTTACCACAATGGGACAGATCGTGGCCAGCTGATCATACAGATACCTTGCTTCAGAAATGCTGCAAGCCTGGAATGTTACCTGTTGGAAAAAGTACAATTGCCATCATAATTTCTACAACCACAGAGCAAGCACAGCCTTTCTAGATATAGAATCAATCATATCATAAAACAACTTAAACTACCCAGAATTTCAATGATGGTTTTTGGTGGGCTTTTTTTCCTTCTCATTTGTTTGGTTTTGGGTGAGTTTTTTTTAATGTGGGTTCTCCTCCCACCCAGTTCTTGAACAAACTTTTGCCCCATCTATCATCAGCATTTGTATCACAAGCTTCTTTCCACAATTTTCATGTGCGTTAAAAGAGTTAAAACCGCAACACTTCGTCTGTGAGGCAAAGAAACAAAGAAAACTGAGTTATCATCAATAACGGAGTTATCATCAATACACATGGGTCAGTAATGCACCTTCAGGAAATATGCCAGGAACCTACCTACTTAGAACAACAGTCAGAAACTACTGTAGATGTAACATTTGTTTTACGTGACAGCTAATCCTGTTTGAAAGAACATTTCAAGATGCCTTTGTTTGATCTTGCAAAATTGTGAAAAATAAATATCTGAGTGTATTATGACTTTTAACTCTCTCTTCTTCCTTGGTAGTTTACATATTAAGAGATCAGAGGATAGCTTAGAAGGAAGTGTACCACTGCACCACTATCATAACACTGTACACCAGGCTTCAGCTCTAAATCAACATTGCTGCTTGCTGTCCTGAAGAACACCAGCCAAATATAGATTTTCCTCCTCCACAGGTTACAATTGTAGTCTCACAAAACATACAGGTTCTTCTCAGTCTGCTACTAAACCAAACCCAACCCCAAGTAAGTCTTAAAAAAACTAACTGAAAAAAAACACACCAAAAACAAATACTAAAAACCCTCAAAATCCCAAACTCTCCTGAAGTTCACTAGTGGACTCTGAGCTCAGCAGACGACTTTTTTTTATTAAGGAGGTGCAAAAAGAGTGGTAGGAGAAATACAGGATTTATGTTTCATTTATCTTCTTAAGTCAGTAGTGAACAGTCATGCATACATCCTAAGAAAAAGTGTGCACAATAAAATCTTTTTTTCCCTGTATATATACTTCAAGTGGCTGTCAGGAAAAAAAACCCCAACCAACCAAACAAGAGTATGTTATTTATTCAGCTTTTATAGTTTCTCAGTCTCAAAGGCAAATGCTTTCTGCTGTGGAACAAGAGCAGCTCCGAGAATTTCCTTTAATCCCCTAGAGATTTAACACTTGGAAGCAGAGCTAGGATATGACTAGACAGCAGTGGCAATGAGCAGCTTTTATTTGCAGTCAAATGCACTGACACTACCTAAGGCGTCAGTCCCTAGCAGCAGGTCACTATGATGAAGAAACATATGGAACCAACAGGTAACAGATATTGGAAGGATTAAAGCACTCCCAAGATATGGAATTTAAATGGAGCATACTGTAAGATAGTAGCAATTCAGGCAAATGACTGAAAACAATAAAGAGTAGGTGGCTTGTGTGAATGGAAGAAAAGAGAATTAAGAGTGTCTCCCAGCATGCAGTAATAGGAAACAGCCAACCACATAGACTTTATAGGTTTGTGGTATAAGTAGTAAGAAGACTTCTTGGCAGACAGCTGGTAACGTTTAGGAATGAAAAATTTTATAGTGGAGTTTAAACTGTAAATAAAATAAGATTACACAGGAAAAAGCTATTTATTTTTAAAGAGATTCCAGAGACTTCTTGTCACTCCCTGCTTTTGCTGTTATAAGAGCAGGGAGACAGTGAGAAAAAAAACAAACAACACAAAATGAGCAAGTAGAAAGTGCTATACATTCCTACAAGACAGCTCAGTTTGCATTCCCACAGTATCCTTTAGTCATGCCTGAAAGAGGACCACAGCAGAAGATGATACTTCACACTCAAAAGTGCTGAAGTTCCAGGAGTAGATGCTTGATCAAATGGGACTTGACCAGTTCAAGAAACCCTTTCAGCAAGGCATCCAATTACATTTGAATATTAGCAGAAAATAAACATAACACAAGCAAGAAAATCTGGATTTAGAAATTATAACACTCATTCCCTCTGTTGTCACTAAAAATACATCAGTTGAATTAAGCTAGAGAAATTAGACAAGGCAAATGTTAAAAAAGGAAGCCTTTAAAGAAGACAACATTTATAACATCTTGAAAGTAGATGCATTTTACCTGAAGACAACAGTTTCCCATTCCAAAACCCATAGCATCCATGTATATATAGTCTGGTTTAGCTGCCTTTGCTGCTTCTCCATCATCATTAGGAAATGTTTCAGTAAATGGTGACAGTGTGTTCTTGTCTTTAAATACTGTGTGGAAAACGCAGGCACTCAGTAACCCATTGAAGAATTACTCTGAAAACTTAAGAAAGATTGATTTACTTTACTCACTTGGTACATTTATCACAACCTTCTCTCCTCTTCGGTGCCGAATGTTTCTGGTCAGAGTACTGCAACAAAAAAAAGTTTGCTGATACATCTGAAATCTTTTTTTTTAATGCAAATGTTTTTGCACTTACGATTCTCAGCAATTCTCAGGGTTTCAGAAAGTCAGCTCTATTTACTCAGAGCATTTTCCTTCAGGATACTTCTTTTCCAAGCTTAAGATTGACTATAACTTATACAACACTGAATTTTTCTTCAGCAAAGCCAGTCCTATTTTGATTAACTTCACAGTACTACGCTGACAGAATAGGTAGAATTTAAAGGCCACTGACCTGAAAAATACAAGGGCAAGTGGAAAGTCACGCTTACAAAGGAAACCTCTCTCAGACTGTACAAGTAGTTTGACACCACACTCCAATTCAGAGCATCTAGGGCATGTTACTGAGTACACTGAGAAGCTGTGGTGACACACTTGAGTAAGAGCTGGATTAACTATGATGGAAGTGGGATTTCAAATTGGAAACAATTTTGCAGCATAATGGATTGAACTGCTATACGAAGTTACTTGAACTTAGCACTTCTGTGACTTGAAAGAAACTCCATTGTCCTGATAGGGCATAAATCCTGCCAGGCCAGTTTAACCCTTGCTCTTCTCCTCCTTATGTGGGTACGGGAGTTGAGTGGATGAGCAAACAGTGGAGGGTTTGGTTCCAGCAAAGCCCTGAGGGCTAGGAGCTCAGCACCAAGTCAGGTGTCTTGTGATGCCCCTCAATGTGCCTGTGTGGTCACAGAAAACACTAAGCTTTGAATTCATTAGCCAAAACAATGATTCTATTGCCTATTGGCCAGTTTAATTTTCAAAATTATACATTTAATGGGGGATGATTTAGAAATCATGCCCTCTTCAGTGCTGACTCTCCACAGTGAGGAGCACCCCATTCACAGCTCGTTTAACTGGGAATCACTGCGGCCATGTGTTTGCAGCTTGCACCAGCATCTTAGCAGCAACCCAGTTCTGTCATTCCCTCTGCCTGGAATATTTTGTATTTTACCTCAGGATTATAATCATGGGTTTTGGAAGCATCTTTGTACAGGAAACTTACTCAAGGACCAATGCATTGTGAGTGCCTACACTCATAATGCTAAGACTCCATAAGTATAGTTAGAATTTTTCTGTTTTCACTTTCCTATTTTCCAGGTTCTGATTGTTTAAATGGTTTAATTCTGTGTTTGTGCAACTACTTCCTGTTGACCAAAAATCCAAAAGAATCTTAGGGAATTCCCCTAAATTTCTGAATAGTAATAAACCCCCCAATATTCATAGTGAAATTAATATTAATATTTCATATTTGATTATTAATTTCCACATCACTGCAAGCACCTCTGCCCTTATGGTACCTGCAGCAACTACCCACACAGTTCTCTATTTCACTAATACAAAGAAGCTGCCAGCATGCCTATGCTACGTAGGTACAGAAAAAATATTCAACTTCTCATTTACACTTCAAGTAGTCTTACCTAAATCTGGGATGTTTATTGATGGCTTCATCTGGAAAAAAAAGGGATTTTGAAGCTCCTCCTTCTACTGGTGTTGGCTTATATTCTGGCAATGTAAACCCCGGACATCCTAACCTATGTAAGACAACAACAGGGCACAAGCTGCTGTGAAAACAGGCTATGATTTTAAAAAGGTCAGATGATCAGAGATTAGGATTCCAGTAAATGAAAGAATAAAGAGATATTTTAAAAACTTGAATGTGGAAGTGCCAGAAAGAGTTATTAAAACATTCACTGTTTAAAGGTAGGGACTTGCCAAGAATTGGCTTCTACGGCTGTTAAAAAAGACCAACAGATTTCTGTTTTTTAAAAACTGTTACTCTATAATTGGACAGCAAACATAGACCTTTCCAATGGCTAGAGCAGGAAATTTCACAGTATTATGCAGAGTACATCTGTATTTTGATGGGTTAACACCTGACACGGACCAACATGCAGTTGCACTCTGCACTTTCAACAGTCTCTCTCGAAGGTACAGGTTAATACTGATTGATGATGTAATTTATTCAACTATGCTTCCAACAACCTACCCAACCAATTCTCCATGAATTAGAGGTAGTTTCAAGTGATACACATTCCAAGTCTCACAGCACTTTGTTTGATTTCAGAATTCTGAAAACCCCATAAATGAGAGAAAAGTACTAAGCAAAGAATGTGTAAAATGCTGAGAGATAGGCAAGTAGATCCAAATACAACCCTCCCCTTTGGAACCTCCATTGCAAGTTTAAGAGGAATTTGAAACAAGACCAAGTAGATTTTCAATACAACTGACAGAAATTAACATTTAGGAAGTTGCTGGTAGAATTGCAGAAGATTAAATTTCTTCATGATGAAGAGTATAAAGGAAAATACTGTGTTATCTTGAGAAGCTCTAGTATGTGGATGTATAAAGAAGGGTCAACTGATAAAACTACAAGCAAACTATTTAAATTACCAGAAAACATTTCTGGAAAGATTAATGTTGCTAAGATGATCAGAGGGCTGGAACACCTCTCCTCTGAAGACAGGCTACTAGAGTTGAGGCTATTCAGCCTGGAGTACAAAGGCTTTGAGAAGACCTTGTAGTGGCCTTCCAGTATCTGAAGAAGGCCTACAGAAGGGCTGGGGAGAGACTACTTACAAGGTCTTGTAATGACAGGATGAGGGGTAACAGGTTTAAACTGCCAGAGGGGAGATTTAAACTGGATGTAAGAAAGAAGTTCTTTACAGTGAGGGTGGTGAAACACTGGAACAAGTTGCCCAGGGAAGTTGTGCCTGCTCCCTCCCTGGAGGTGTTCGAGGCCAGGTTGGATGAGGCCCTGAGCGACCTGTTCTAGTGGGAGGTGTCCCTGCCTATAGCAGAGGGTTGGAACTAGACGATTTTTGAGGTCACTTCCAACCTAAACCGTTCTATGATTCAAATAGCTACTTTTAAAATAACTAGTATAGCTCCCATAAAGAGGAAGTGTATTTTGCCAAGAGAGTGCTCTTGAAATAGCATTCATGGGGCATAAAGCAGGCATTTTGGTACCTGAACTTTGCTCAGTCACATTTTGTACTGTTCCTGCTCCCAGAAAGATTTTAGGGCCATTGCATTCTGTACTATGCAAGAAGCCATCCAGTAAGGTCAGCTGCTTCTCTTCCACTACAGAGTAATTTTTTCACTATTTTAAGCACAACTATATGCGTTCACTTCAATGACCAGCCCAGTTAAGATGAACGTAATAAATCCTACTTAGAATCATGTTTGAAAGGAAGGTCATGAAGTACAGTTTCTCCTGCATAAGAAAGTACCTCTTAAATTTTATTTACTCAAGAGTTTTGTTACAATAATAAAATGGAGAAAATCTACCTTATAAACCCAAGAGAGGTGCACACATTTCCAAATTCAGTAAGTACAGTATTATAGAAGTTTTAAGTTTTCATTTTTTCAGAACAGTCAGATTCCTATTCTACTGTGTCCTCCAAGAAAACACCAAAATAAGTTTGCATGTGCTTTAAGTGATAAAAATAGTGTTAAAAAAGAGGTAAGTTAGTTGTGTTTTGTAAATTTGTTACTTATAAAGATCAAAGGTTATAAAACAGACAAAGAAAAACCTTTTATATCTGATTTGCCCTATCAGTTTGAAGTGGCACAGTATTCTATATGCAATACTTTACAGATAAGAAGAGAATACGTGAGTATTTGTAATAATGATTTGTAATAATGATCCTAAAAGGTATGCTTTTTTGTCTCACAGTAATAAAAATTTTAGGAAATATGACCAGAACATTAAGCCACAGTACTTAAACTGAATCATATTTTGCTCAGTTTCATTGTATATTTTAGCTACATGCAATAAGGAGAAAAAGTGTATAGGGAAAATACTGAAGTGTTGTACTTTGGCACTCATCTCACCTTGGAAATGATGTCACAGTACAAACAGCCTCATTTTCTTTGAGCACAGAAGCAGCCTCTTGCCGTCTTTTCCTCATGTTGTCTTGCACAGTGTTGAATTCAGACATGGTTCCCCCATACGGCTGCCCAGGTGTCCCTTCAATCATGTAGCTTCCATATTCTGGTCGCCAGAGTGTCGGGTGGCTATGATACAAGAATAACCTTGTTGAAATACTTCCACAGCTTCGAGAATGATAGACCATTTGAAAGAATTTCAGGAGTGAATGCAACTTCAAGAAAAAAAACAAAAGCTCAAAAGTTTGATTTATTTGGTACAGTAACACAATGTACCTGACTGCCAGGAGGCAGCAAAAACAAATTAAGTCACAGTTTGGCAGCAGGTGTTGCTGTACAGTGCAGCAAGTCAGATTTACCTGTGTCCAACTGTAATCATCCTTAGTATCTCTTTTAACAGTAACTAGAAAATCGTAACACTCAAGTACTTCCACAACGAAGTCACAAATTGATTACATTAAGAAACAAAATGCAGTTTGCGCACACCCTGAGATGTAATAGCTTCCCATGTCCTCCTGAGCCATGTCATCTCTATGGAGCACACTCTACCAGAGGCAGAGTCCCATCTTCCCTACTGTTCTGACAGTAGCAGTTTTGAGCCCAAAAGCAAAGGCCTCTGGTAGGCTTTCATGAGTCCCACTACTGAAAAAGACCAACGGGGAAGCCTTATTGGAAGACAAGGTTAAGGTACCTAGAAATAAGTGGACACGCCTAGGGCACAAAAGCCTTTCCTCACAACACCAGAGTTTCTCCACCTTCCCGTAAGCTATGACCTACTTTTGGCTCTCTTCAGCCAAAGCACTTTGTTGTGTTCCAGTATCATTTCTCGGCCACCAAGTAAAAAGCAATTCACATTTCTCTGGCTAGCAGAAGTAGAGATATAATCCAGTTATTCCTGACAACTCCATGTGAGAGGATGAGGAAGAACTGCCCTGCCATCCTTACACCTACATTCCTAATTCTTCCAAAAATCGGAGAGTGCTCCTACAGACTCCCTATACAGCCCTCACTTGCTCCTGCAAACAGAGACAGGAGCAAGTGCACACACCCCTAGGCTTTATGGGGCAGGTAAAGTGTGCAGTGTGTACACACAGACACAAAGCCAGAGCAAGACAAAACAAATACCCAAGCTGCAACTTCTGTGAGCTCAATGTTAGGCCCTCCTTTTTTTAAGTCATTAACACAAAAGGTGCATGGACTGCCTGCAAGTGTGCTCAAAATATCTGGTTTCTTGCACCCCAGCTTTTTCTGAAAGCTTACTGTTTTACCAAATGCAGACTTGAAAATTAAGCCAGGTCTACAAAATACTGCAGAGTATCATAACAGGAGTAGAAAAAACAACAACAAAAAAACCAAAACAAAAAAGAAAATACTCACTTGGGGTTTACCTTCTCACCCTTGTCTTGCAGTGTTTGAAGAACTTCTTCACCGCAGAGTAGCAAGCGCACTTTCTTATTCTCATGGTCAAATTTTACTAACATATACTCCACCTAGTAAATAATAAAACCGAAATAATTAAATAGTAAGGGCTTGTTCCCACACAAACACATTAGTACATAATGTTAAGCATAAAATGGAAAGAATTTTAACTATACAGAAGCTTAAAAAACATCACTGACTACAAACACAGCAAATGCTACCACGAGACTGGCGCATGCTTATTTAATCTTAAACAAAGAGGTTAAATGCCTTGAAATTGTTTTCACTCCATTTCTAATTGTGGGTATGTCACAAAAATGTTCCTGAATTTGTATTTGCCTCCACGGTATTCTTCAGACTGAAAAAAACTTATTAATCGCAGCTCTATCATCCCATGTGTTAAGTGTCTCTGCAACAAGAAGAAGTAATTCTAGAAACAAGACACTCATTTATAGCCATCCCTTGTCGGGGCTGTTTAAGACTAGCATGACAGAGTCTCACCTACACCACAGAACATCCAAGGTTTTCACAGACAGCATCAGTCCCAATAACAGCATACTCCAGCTGCTGGCACAACACAGGGATTTCCATCCCTTCTTGATTCAGCTTTGCTGCCAACTTTTCTTCCCCTCCTGCTTAGCAGCATACTTTGCCCCCAGGACTTTTGCCTCCTTACCCCTTTCCCTACCCCAGGCTGAAATCCACACCCACTCCTGGTGACACACCAGTGAGAAACTCAAGCCAACAAGGCAGATAACAGCAGCACTGCCAACACGGCATCTGAGTATTGGAGAATAATGTTTTCCTTAAGGGGAATTACCTGAAAGCAGCCAAAGCTGGAGCACTCTCACATTACACTCTAATCTCCATGCATACTTGCCATCATATCTCCTGTGAGGTCATTCAGAGCACCACCGATTCCAGCAACCCAACAGTTGCCTGGACTCTACAGGCTTTTGGTATTTACTGATATAAGCTACATTCCAATATCTATTTGGCAGAGGATACTTTGCAGTGTTTAGGAAATGACAGATGAAGCAGCCACCATGTGCCACCTGCCACATAAAAGTAGAAGTTGTACATGGAAATGTATCACAAGGTTACAGCCTCTGAAAACCTTCATCTGGACCAGTGGTGATACACAGTGCTTATTGTTGGAGGCTCTCAAACCACTGTATCTGAGACTTTCACAACTCCACCAACTTGCAGTTAAAAATTCAGGCTGCTGTTCCACAGCTAGAGCTTGCACAAGTTTTGCACTGGGTCCCTAAAATATTGTTTTCTGACACTGCCTAGAACTACACTCAAACACCAGGTGTGCTCCAGGACTTTAGATTCACATTAGATGCTGATGTTAAAGCTGCAGCACATTAACTCATGGTAACTTCTATTTAGTACTGAAATCTGATGTGCCTAGGAAAACAGCTTGCCAGAACATGGAACTTTTGCAGTGTTTTCCAGCACACTGTAAGTGGACTCGTGGACTTTGTGTTCTTTGGTTACTGCAGTGCTTATGAAGAGTCAGTGTCAGCCACTGTGACAATGAACATAGGATCATGTTTGGATTTGTGGATTAAATCACAAGTGGCATTTTCCAAGTATGTCTGCAATTCTACAGAATCTCCTTAGACACAAACTCCGGAGAGACTCATTCAGCAATTACACAAATTATCCATATTCTTTAAGATCAAATTTTAACCCCCTGAAGAAAAAAATATTGATTTCTACTTTTTGTTAAGACAGCATTTTTTAATGTGGTATACTTTGTGGTTTGAGTGTATTATGCTGCTTGAGATAATTACTGATAATAGTCAACCAGAATGCACTCCAGTATTGATATACTTGTTATCTAGTACCAGTCTCTCCAGAGGCACCTAACCTATGATTAATGGCAATAAAAAGGGACCTCTCCCACATCTTCCACTTTCCTACCACGATCAAAATCCTCTTCTCCTAGTTTGGAGAAGTCACTCGGACCTAGGGAAAACTACAGGAGATATACAACAGTACAGTTCTCCAAGTCATATAGACAGATGCATGAACATGCATTAAGTCTATTGCAAGCCTGGCCTCCAACCACACCACCCACGTGGAGGTAGCAGAAGAGAGGGCAAAGGAAATGCATGTGCTTTCAAGAGACCCCATAGAATCACAGAATCAGTCAGGGTTGGAAGGGACAACAATGATCATAGAGTTCCAACCCCCCTGCCATGGGCAGAGACACTCTACCTTAGATTAGGCTGGACACAGCCTCATCCAGCCTGGTCTTAAACACCTCCAGGGATGTGGCCCCAACCACCCCCCTGGGCAACCCATTCCAGGCTCTCACCACTCTCATGTTCAATAACTTCCTCCTCACCTCCAGCCTCAATCTCCCCACCTCCAGCTTTGCTCCATTCCCCCTAGTCCTGTCACTACCTGATAGCCTAAAAAGTCCCTCCCCAGCTTTTCTGTAGGCCCACTTCAGATACTTGAAGGCCACAATAAGGTCAGCTGGGAGCTTCCTCTTCTCCAAACTGAACAGCCCCAACTCTTTCAGTCTGTCCTCATAGGAGAGATGCTCCAGCCTTCTGATCATCCTTGTAACCTTTCTTGTGACCACATCCCTCTTGTCCCAGGGGCTCCAGAACTGGATGCAGTACTCCAGGTGGGTGTCTTATCAGGGTGGAGTAGAGGGAGAGAATCCCCTCCCTCAACCTGCTGGTCACACTTCTGATGCAGCCCAGGATCAGGACCCCCAAGCTGGTCCATCATTACACAAGTACATTTTAAAAATTCCTTTCCAAATGTAAGTGCAAGGAGCCGGTAATGTGGTCACTGAATTTTTCTATAAATCACACTGTAAGTTTCACAAAAGAAAATAAGCCAAAAATATAAAGAAATGTTAAGCGAAAAAGGCAAAAATCAAAGAAATCAAACTACTTCACAATCCAAGTTCAGCAATGAATATAATGCATTTATGCATGTACCTTTAGAAACAGCTACTAGTCTTCTTGCCAGAAGCACTGACTAAACCTTCAAAGCTGCCTTAACACACAGAAGATCTACCATTAATTTTAATAAGAAAAAAAAAATCAGACATCTGCCAACAATTCCAAGTAACCCAGAGAGCATCTCACCAACAGAAGGACCAACTGAATGGGCATCCTTAAAGAAAGTAAGCTCATAAAAAAAATCAGCCTACAGCTAGAAAGATAAAAACAAAACTCAGAGTTCATACATTTTTGTATTTAATTTCAGCTTGTCATTTACAGACTTCTTACATGGTTTCTATCCACAATAAAGTTCAGAGAATTACAGCCAAGCTGCAAGCACCAGCATGCCTGGCAGAGCTTCAAGAGTCCAAAAGCCAAGCATCTAGGGTTTCACACAGCATTCATAATTCACCATTTTGCCAAGCTCTCCAGGGTGTCTTTTCTCCCCAGGTTTAACTAGTCTTTCTAGCAAGCAGCAAAGTAAGTGTCGGTCAATTACTGATGCAGATGGCTGACAAGCAACCTTGTTAAGAGCTGGGTAGGAAAGCACACCCTGACAGGATACGGAACTTAGTTACTTTGGACCCATTTGCCCAGTTGGGCTCCAACTCTGCAGCAAGGATAGACATCTCTATCCTCCAGGTGACACACACTGCAAGGCTGTCGAGGACAAGAGGCAACTTCCCTGCAGACAGAACTCACTGAACAGCCCAGCTCTGGCTTACAGAAGTGATGTGACACTTTACCAGAAAAAAGAGCAAGTTTGGCCAGCAAGACTGCAAACCAAAGGTTCTAATTCCCCCTACACAAACACACAGCAAGCCTTAACAAAAAAACGGTCAAAGTTAATTACATTTTAAAAGCAAATAATCTTGAGTATAACAGATCTCCATGAGCCAACACAGAAAAAAAAATATTCTTTACAGGCTTCCCATCCTATCAGGAAGGGCTTGCAATACACTGCATCTACAGGGTACTTCCATGTCAGCTTCACTCCCTTGCTGTATCTTCTAGGAAAGGAGTATTAACTTGCTGGAAGGACAGCACCCAGAATGGCATTACCTCACTTGCCACAGTTACTTGTCACAGTCAACTACCATGGAAATTTCAGGCTTTTGACAATTCTTTGACCTCACTTCTGTAGAAAGCCACTACTGACATTCTACAATTCTGTGTCCTTAGAGTCTCTCAGCTGGGAAGGAGCTAAACCACTCTTCATACATTAAGACAAACAGCTGTGCTGGACTTGCCTGGTGGCAAAGTGAAAGGTGATCGTTCTGTGGGAATGGTTAAGCGTGTTTGAGTCCCTGATTTTCCTGACCATAACGACACACATTATTTCTGCATAAAGCATACTACTTACAAATTAAGAAATATCAATCAACTGACTCTTGAGTAAGAATTCTTAGGAACAAGGAGAAATGAAGTTTATGCATGTAGTATCATTGCCCAAATATCGGTGCTGGCAACAGTCTGCTTTCCAATATCAAAATCTCTCCTTGTGCATTCAATATAGTACCATCATGCTAAGTACACTGGGGAAAAAAAAAACAAAACCTTTCTAGAAGTTCTGAGTAACACCTCTGCTCTACAGTAAATATTAACATCTTTTTAATATTCCAAGTATTTGCCACAAGGAATTCCTGCATATGGAAACACAGGTAAGCATACAATCTGGACTTCGGTAAGCTCAGAAGAAAGGTGTTGAGAAGATTACTTAATAGAGGAAAATAGTTTAAGGAGAATGATCTGAAGAGAAAGTTTTTTGAGAGGAAAGCAATGAAGAGTCTGTATTCTCTCTACCTGTGAAAAAACAGCTCCCTGCATTCACCTTTCACCATGTCCTGATCATCTGTTGCTGTTGCAGATGCCTCATCACTGGAAGTGTAATAGTTGTTTACTATTACCAAAAGCCACTACAACACTTAATGCAAGAATTTTCAAACCATATGCCTCATATATTTATGTATACAGTAGAAGATAAAAATCAAGGTAAACTTTCTTCCCAGAAGCAAAGAAACAAAACTCTTTTCATTAGTTATTAAGCTTCATTATGAAAAAAAGAGAGGGAAAAAAAAGAAAAGTAGTAAAGTAGTTCTCCCATATAAATGCTGGTCAGTTAATGCATCATTAAAATACTAAGTGTTATTAGAATGACAGTCTATGGGAGAACAAAGTTTTAATCATCAAAGAACCTGTGCCACAAATTTTCAGAGTCAAGATGCAAAAAGCAGATTTTGTACATAGGTACACATACTTCTGATGGATGTGGAGCGTATTACTCAATTTTTAAAAATGCAGTTATTTTCTTACCATTGCTATGATAAAACACGGAGCCACAGTAATAACCAGCTGGCAACATATTTTTAATGAAAGGTTTGCTGGCCCACAAACAGGAGTCTATGCCCTGAGGAAGCAAATTTCTGAGGAGAGGAAAAAAAAAAAAAAAAAAAGGGCTGGCAATGCCACAGAAGCTGGCTATCCCATTTCTAGCCAGCAAGTTCCCAAACTGTGCACTGGAACAAGGCTGGGCATTTCCATGCTCAAGAGATTACCATGGAAGTTACTTCAAAAATCTGCTGTGAGCAGCAGAAACAAGATTCAAATGTATTTACTAAAATATTTCATTTTTATCAAGCAGGTTAGAAATGGCCCATACCATGAAGCACCATCTCCAGCTCTGTATGAAACCAACACACAGAAACCATGTTCTAAAACCAAAACTAACGCATAATCACATTAAAAAATAATTAAGAACTTCTATGCCACATTACAGATTAAGAATAAAGTCACTGGGGCTCTCACGTCAGTCAACACAGCCTGTTTCAGCTAAGTGCTCATGCCTGTCCCCCCTCTCAATTGCCAACATCAGGGCTGCAGATTTTCTTGTTCTGCATGTGATGCCTTGTGCTGCACAGATCACAAACCAGGAAGCCGGGTTATACGAAAACTAAAATCTAGAAGTTATAACCCTTTGCATTCTTCTAAAGAACAAGACATGGCACATTACAGAACAAAGTGTCTCTTAACAGTTGTACTATGTAACAGATGAGGTTAATATAATTGAGAAAGAAGACTAGTATAACATTAATTTCAGATTTCTGCAAACAAGATGATACAAGCCTCCAAGTTGCCTGTTGAATCAAAAAGCAAGAAGAAAAGTAACACACACCAACAACAAAAACTTTCCTGTACTCACCCTTTCTCCTGCTGTTATAAGGCACATGCACAGCAAGAGGAAGGTCCTAGAAAAAGAGGAATTACAGTAGACAATCCCATGACAAGACCATAGCAATTCACTTGACATCCACAGAAGGAAGTTCATTATGAACAGAATACTTCTTTATCAGAAATTAACAGCAGAAAATTTAAACAACTCTTATTAGGATTCAGATTGGAGTGGAGGAAATCAATGGTGGCAAGTCACTGTTTAGCAAAAATACAGCTTGTTTAGGAAAAAACCTCACTCCAATGAAAACAAAACAAATCAACCAATCGAAAAAACCCTCCACACTGGTTTCCACAGATCAGCTTTCCCAAAAATTACCTTTTGAAAAATTACCTCACAACAAACCCCAGATAGTCCCACACTGTCACATGCACAATACATCCAGCGGCAAAGCTCACAGATAGGTCAGTGGTGCTGCACTACAGCCTACATCTACCTTATCATCAGGCCATGGAAGAACTAAATGGGACGGAGATGAAGCAAAATAATCAGTTGTCAGGGAAGGTTAACACATCATGCATGTTTTTGAGAGATAGATGGTTTAGCAGTAGTTGTTTAATTCTTCATGTCAAGGAAAGCCTAAAGCCATGCAGAAAAAGTAGTTCCACAACTGGCAATCAAAGCATCCAGAGAAGGAATACACATGGCAACTCATTGAGGGTACCTCTCTTACCCAAATCAAGATTAAGAATTGCATTCATTAGTCTCTGTGGTTTCACTTAAGGCTGTCAAGCAGATGAGTTTAACAACATACCTTCAGACCCTGTCCCAGAAACACCACTATGACAAAGAGCACATGCAGCTACAAAATGTATTAAAGGAAGCACTACATCTATTTGCCCCTTTATTTAGCCAAACAAAGCTCAGCAAGAAGGCCTGAACAAGCAAACACGTGACAAATAACCAAATCATTCAGGAGTGCTGCTTCCCTCTCCACAGCAAGGGAGTGAGTGCATTGATTAAGACAGCTTCCATTCAGAGGCATCCACACATGTGGCATTTGGCAGGAGGCCATCATGAGGAATTTCTGCATGAAAGAAATTCAAGAATACGTTCTGTTTGTGGAATTTTGCTGGGGGAGGGGGAGTCTCAAAGTGATTGTCTTAAAAGAGCTCAAGCATAAAAAATAATTTTTTTTCTAAGACTTCTGGCCTATATTAGTTTTATTGTAAGTGTAAGATTTCCAGAAAAAGCTTTAAAACAAAATGATTTCTGGTATGTTGCAGCAGTCTCTACAAAGTGAATATGTGAGACCATCATAATACTGATGACAAGTTTGTATCATGACTTTACTGATTTTTAAAAAATAAAATTAAATCTGTTATTTATGGCAAGACAATATAATAACTAATTTTTGTGATTCTGTTTTATTTACAAAATATAAAAACTTCTGATGAACATTAAAGAAACCTTGGGAGTCACTTGAGAATTATCTAAGTGCTTTGGACAGAGAGACGTATATTGCAGCAAATGGAGTTTAAAGAAACCATAATCAAGTATTTACTCTTGTTTCCCAAGTGTCTGTCTCAGCTTCAACGGTACCACGTGGCATCTTGTTCCACAGGACATCTAGGCTTTGTAAAGTAACCACCTCAAAAAGACATCCGCTGCTTTTCTGTTCCACTAGGTTAGCCAAACTTCTTGCAAAATGAGCAAAGAACACCACCTTTCCTGCACACCATGATGCTCTCTGAACCTACTGCTGCTTTTATCAGTCACAATCCTCTCATGTCTATTTGAATGTTCCAATGCACACATGACTCTCAGTAAGCCTCGCTGTTGCATTTTACTGATGACCAAAATGTCATCTGTGTATTTCAGACACGGTAGCTGTACTTGTGCAGCTGATGACCACTGTGAAAAAACACCCTAGACTTTGTTCTTGGTTTTAAATGGGTGATAGACAAAAATGAGCCTCAAACTCTGTGCATCTGAGCCTAAATGCATTTTCTCGAGATGCAGCAATCACTTCACCAGTATGAAGATCTATAGACTGTAAGGTAACATCACTGATCACAGTAATTCACACACTGCTACTCCCCTGAAGAAAAAAACAACCCAAAATGTTCAGGCTGTAAACCACAGCAAGACATTAATGCAGTACCTAGGTCGTTGGGAAGAATAGTCCAAAATGAAAAGCAGCTCTTCTCACAGTCCACCCTTTCAGTAGGAAAAAGGAGAAAGCTTAAAAAAAAAAAGAAAAAAAAAGTAATGTATCTTCTAATCAGAAGTAGCTCCTTCAGGTAGGAAACCTCTGGCTTCTCTTCTTGCAGCATCTGAGAAGGCCTGCTTCACTACTTGCACAAAGAAGTGCTGAATGGCAAATGTTTATTTTAATTATCACTTATTTATGAAGTATAATTTAAAAACTAGTGGACAGGGAGGGGAATGAATCAAAAGTATAGGTGAAAGACCAAAAGAATGTTAAAGAAGAGCTAGATACATTACAGGCAGAAAGAATCCAAAAACAGATTAAAAAAAAAAAAAAAAAATCAAACTCCCAGAATCACATCAGGAAAATTTCAACTTGCAAATAGTGCACTGGCACATTTTTCACACTGCCTCATGCAGCTCGTTATCAAACCTATTTTAAATAAAGGCCAAGTTTCATTTCCAAGTTTCCATCAAGAAAACAACTTTCTAAAGGCTGAAGATGTTTATTATGTGCTATGTCCCAATACTGACAAGAACAACACTGATACATAACAGGGCCATTATGTTCAAATTCAGCCAGCAAGGCTGGCAAGCCAGACTGCCATTTCATTCACATGCACTTTCAAACAAAACTGTCATATTTTGCCCATGCTTTCTACACCCCTCCTTCTGAGTAGATCTACTTTCCATATGCCTCTCTTGACATTTCCATATACTGTAACTGCTCGTTCTTACTTTTTTAAAGGTTTCTTTCTGTCAATTTTACTTTTTCCCAACTCCTCTTTCATCCCAGTCCAGATAGGCATTTAGCCTGGAGAATAACCAACCTGTGCCTGTTTACCAGCAAAGCAGACTGCAGGAGACAAGCATTACATGCACGTGTGAATATGTACATCTATGCAGTTACATGCAGTCCCGTGACTTTTACACTCATGTGCACATTCAGCACAAACCATGCCAGTGAGCCTAGCCAAGGGTCAGCCATTCCACTTGTCTGATCCCAGAGTCCATGTTAAGCTGCAAAGTGAAATTTAAGCAACATCCATCAGCTACAGGAACAAAATCAGCAGATGAGGCACTGAATAGCACAGAACAGCTGATAACACACTGGCACAGAAGAGAGTGTTTTGGGACAAAACCTGGAAAGCAGCAGAATAGACTTTGCCTTACTCTCAAAAACCCTGTATCACTTGCATCTGCAAGCTGCAAAAAGTAATTGTTTCACATAATGCCTGCTAACTCTATTGCAGTTTTAACAGACAGTACTGAAGACTTCCAGCTTCTCACATCTGCTGCAAAATAAACTTAAATGACCATTACTCTACAAACCCAAAGATAAGCTTAAATTGCTGGGAGAGGAAGATGAGAACACAAGGAGACCATGTGATCATACTGGTTAGCATGACTGGGTCTTGCCAACAAATCTAATTGTTGCCCAACTTTTGTAGGCATTATGGTGAGGATAATAGGGAGGGGGTTGATGAGGGATAATGAGATATCTGAGTATTCTTCACAGTCTGGAGTAGCCAAGCATAAACAGAGAGGCCAACTGTCAGTTTCAAATGAGACAGAAGAAACACTAAGAGGCAAAGAACCCTTACCCGTGAATGCAGGTTCAAAGAGGCTTTTAGAAAGAAATTTTTTAAAGCAAGGCTTACTCAGTACACTCACATTTGTAGTCCATTCCTCCCCCCCACCCCCGTCCTCTTTTCTTTTTTTTAACCATTGCAAAGATTTTATGGCTGTGGAAAACACAGTAAAGAACCACCACCCTTAAAAGAGACAACAGTTGCTTGGGAAACCCCTTGGTTCTACTAACCCTGCAAACAAGAGGATAGATGGCTTTATAAGAGGAAGAAGAACCAGCGTTTTGATCTTTCCAGCTCTTTACACAGGGGAGGATGGAAGCACCATAGAACACAACCCTGTAACGAACGTTGTGTTGTGACGTTGTCTCACTCCCATCAGACCAAATGCCACCATCCTGGTGTGTTAACACTTAGTCTCACCACTTTTGTCTGGCACAAAGAAACAGAAAGTACTCAGTTCCTCTCAGTTTCATTCCCTGGGAGACCAGAGAATGGAATCTGTAGGTGGTTACCAGCACCTCAAAGGATGTTTCACAGTACTCTTGAGCCTTACAATAAACAGTGCAAAGTGGAATTGTGTTGAAAACAGACCCAAAGCAAAAACTAGTTCTATACTCATGAGCAAACAAAAGATTTATTTTTCACAGTAGTATCAGCTAGATAGGGACAATCTTTAAAGTACTCATGCCTGCTCTGAAAGATGAAACTCATAAGCACATCTCAAAAATGAAGTAAATAAAATACATCTTTTACTAAACATGGTCTCTCAAACTTTAATTTTGTTTATTCTGATTTCATCTCTACCATCATGTGAGGGCTGTCATCCTCATTCTTGATTTGTATCTTCAAGAGGTTTTAAAAACAATAAAATACCCTCTGGCTATGACTCTCTACATGAAGGTCAAAGTGTACAAATGTCTTTTTATGAAATTGTCCAATTAGTCAGTTGATTCATCTAAGCTACATGTAAATGTGGCATGTCTTTCTAATAATTAGATATTTGAAAGAAAAAAAAATTAAAAACCCCAACAAATTTACTGCTTTATGCACTAGTCTAACTATGGCACAGATGAAATAAGTCATGGAGATGTGTATGTTTTCACGTTTGTACAAGAGCAGACTGGCAACACGTATCTGGTACCTTAACACAACCCCAAATGTTGTGTTACGTTGAACACAGTAGAATAAAGGTAAGCTGCATACTCGAGTTTATTACCATTTGCTAAAATCAAAGGTAGGTGATGAACCAGGTTACACAACCACCTCTGAATGTTCACAGGCATTTCAAGTACAGCTTTTACCTCCTTGTCACAACTGTGGTTGTAATCATGCTGCTTTTAAGTTCTGTCTCTCGCCACACTGGGCATGATGGAAGATCGTGACTCTCCTCAAACACAGTGCACCACTGCTTACCAAAGGAAGTTGTCATAAGGTGGGGGTCAGTCTCTTCTCCCTAGTAGCAGGTGACAGGACAAGAGAAAAAGGCCTGAAACTGCTAGGTGGGGTTAGAAATTAGGAAAAAACTCTTTATAGAAATAGTGGTCAGGTATTGGAATAGGTTGCCCACGGAGGTGGTGGAATCACTGTCTCTGGATGTGTGGACATGGCACTTCAGGATATGGTGGTCTTAAGTTTATGGTTGGACTCAATGATCTTAGAGCTCTTTTCCAACCAAACCAATTCTATGATTATATTAAATACTTTCTTCAGTACACTCCCCACGTGAAAGGAAGAACGGGGCTCCTGGGGTGCAGTCTCACTGTACAGCTAAGCTCACCAAGTGAGTAGCAGCAGGTGCTGCAGAGGCAGGTTCTGCTTGCCCCTTCCCTCGACATTTCTGCTATTTTCATCCTATTAAGCAGAAATTGTTGATCTTGCAGTGGAACAATGGAAGATCTACTGAGAAAACAAAGCATCCTAGAAAAACTCCATGGAAGAAGAGTTTTCTGCTGGGTTAACATCCTGGATTTTCATAGCCAGTAATAATCCAAGGCAGGCAGAAGAAATATGAGTCTGGAGCAAGGGGAGGGAAGGTGAACCAGCTCTCTAGCGGATCAACTTTAGCTGCCTTGTGAAATCTTATCCTTGACAAGGTAAGCACAACCAAAATGTAACGCCCATTGAAAAATGAGTACCCCATCTTAAAGATTAATGAGAAAACTCTCAAGCCAAGTCTCGGAGCAACAGAGAGACTTTGCTCTGTCTGTATTTCTGAACTTAAGACTGTTTGTGAAGCTTTTCTGTCAGCATACAAGAGATGTAGGAACACAAAGACACCTGACAGTCGTAGTTCTATTTAAATTTCCTGAGTGCCTGCTGCTTCGGCTACAAAACTGTGCTGTAAACCAGGTATGCTGGCAACATCATTCCCTTCACTGGACAGATTTTAGTAGCCAAGCCCTCACTCCTCTTGAATGCAGCTCCTGTGCTCTGATGCTTGCCTTGCTCAGCAAGGTGAAGTACAACAGCAATTCCTTAAAAGAAGAACAGACATTAAGAGATGGGGTTTCTCACAGTACACAACCAAAACAGTGTTTTCATCTGGCAAAGAGCACTTGTAAACAGCTACTATTATCACCCAGATAAAGTTTCCTCACAAGTGCCTTTGCCTTCAGAAAGAAAAGGGGCATGAGACAGAAATGTGATGGCCAAGCTTTCACACCAGTCTACCAACTTCCCTGCAGTCACATCACAGACAAACACTGGATCACATCAGCACTATGATCAAGGATAGCTTCTCCTGCAGCATATGCGAAGTTGCCTCTGCGGAAAGCTAGGACACTTGCAAAATCCTACTGATCAATACAGGAGGGAAGCTCTGCTCCTCACAGAGTGCTGCCAGGCTGGGACACAAATTGGTATGGGTTTGCATGGTAATGTATAAGACCTGCACATAAAATTACAGTCCTCAGGCACAAAGCACGTGTAACAAAATTCAAGTCACGACCTGAGGGATCATCCTCACCCTCGTTCAGGTGGGCTGACTTATGATGGACGTCTAGAATACTCCACGGTGAAGCAAGATTCGGTGGGTCCATTTTTCAAAGGGGCAAGCCAGGACCATGGAGAGATGTGGTGCATAGTGAGAGGGCTGACACTGTTAAGCCCACCTGCCCATATGCAGTCCCTGCTTTCCTCGCTCCGGTCTCAGAAACGGATTCTGAGGGTGAGCTGCCATTACCTTGAGGGTCAGACATAGACATGCTGTGATCCGACCTCTTTCCAGAGAAAACAAACACACTTAGGGAACGGATACCAAGCATCACCTCTCCAGGGAATACACCTCCCGAGGGGCCGCTCAGGCGGATTTACAGATGCCTAGTGGAAGCACTGAAAGTTGTTTCAGGGCTTGAAAATCACGGTAATACCGGGCCAACCGTGCTGCGTAACCGGAGGCGGCGAGAGAGCGAAAGCGTGTCTGAGACAAACAAAGCCATGCCGGGCAGCCTGAACTTTCCCCTCTCGCCGATGAACGGCAGCGGAGCGGCAGTACCCGCTCCGGGCACCACGGCGGGCTGGGCCCGTGGCGGACCGGAGCGGAGCAGCGCAGCCCCCCATCTGCCACTGCAGCGGCACCTGCGCCCAGGTCGCGGAGGCCGCGGCAGGCCGCGCCCGGTCTGCCCTGCGTTAGGGTCTCACCTCGTCGCCCCACTTGAGAACGTCCTTGTGACGGTCGCGTAGGGCGCGGTAGATGTGGAGGAACTGGATGATGCCGTGCTTCCGCACGTGTTCCGCGTACCGCCGCGTCTCTTCCCAGCTCAGTGGTGAGCCCTGTGACAGCAGCCCCATGCCGGCTCGCGGCTGAGCAGAGGAAAGCGGCGCCGCTGGGAAGAAGAGGAGCGCGGAGCCTGCGCGACACGGGATGCGGTGGTGTAGTGTGTGCGCTACCCTGTCTTGCTCTGTTCCGTTCCGTTCCGTTCCGTTCCGCTCTGCTCTGCTCTGCTCTGCCGATCAGTGCCTCCGAGCCGGCAGGGGAGCCGAGCCCGGTTCCCCCCTGACGTCGGTACGCGTCAGGCCGTGACTCAGCACTTTCCGCTGGTAGGCCCCGCCCCACGTCCGCCGCAGGCGGGCTGAGGCGCTGCCTAGCGGCGGGGCGGCCCTCGGTTTGAGCAGGAATCTGGGGGGTCTAGTAGGCTCGCCGCAGGGTGAAGGGTGCGGCCTCGGCGGCATCGCATCAGCGCTCCTGGTGCGCCTGGGAGCTGGCGTGTAAAGAAGCGGCTCTGGAAAAGCCAACGCTAGGGACACGGCGGGTCTATCAGCACGCGTATGAGCGAGCGCCGCTGCTCCTTTACTTCCCCGGAGCACGGCCCTGCATAGCGGGCAGGAGGAGGCCCTTTCCTGCTGCTGAAATGGCAGAGGGGAAACGGCCTCTTTGATTCCGAGTCCGGCCCTCGTCGTTCCCCTCGGTGTGGAAACAGAGGGGTTGGCCAGGGCAGGAAGGGCCGTCCGCTGGCGTTCCGTTCGCTATTCTGGCCAAGTTCGCGTTCCTGGTAGAAAGGGGCCTGTGACAAAGGTGTGGCTAAAAGCACCTAAATAAAGTTAAGAATTGAAAGGCGTAAGAATATGGATGGTGCACTGAAAGCTGCTGTGTATTTATTATAGGTCAGAGCTCGCAGAAAAAAATTAGGTGTCTATAGGTGTTTGTAGCGGGCGGAGTGTACTCCAGAGAGATACAGCTCATCTCCCTGATACAGAAGCACAGAGTAACAGAATGGTGGGGGGCAGGAAGGGACCTCTAGAGATCATCTAGTCCACCTCCGCCTCTAGACCAGCTTTGCCTAGATCACATTGCACAGGATCACAGAATACATTTGTTTGGAAGAGACCTCAAAGATCATCTAGTCTGTTCCTCAGCGTAGCACTGAAGGGTCAACACTAAACCGTGTCCTTAAACGTCAGGTCCACATAGCTCTAGAACGCCTCCAGGGACGGCAACTGCCTTGGGCAGACCATTCCAACGTTTGATAGCCTTTTCAATGAATACGTATTTCCTGATACCCTGCCTGAACCTCACCCGGTGCAGCTTGTAACCATTCCTCTAATCCTGTTGCTTGACACCAAGGAGAAGAGGTTGGCCCCCTCCTCACTCCAACCTGCCTTCGGTAGCTGTAGAGAACAATAAGATAGCCACTCAGCCTTGTCTTTAGACTCAACTCCACTAAGAAGGAGACTCCACATCCTCTCTTGGCAGCCTGTTCCAGTGCTCCAGCATTCTCAAAGAAATTTTTCTGTAGGTTTTAGTGTTAAACACTTAAAGTACATGAACATCTTAAAGTAAATACACATCTACTCAGACTATAGATCATGCATCCTGGTGTGCCAAGGAAAGGCCTAACTAAAGAAGACTTTAAATCTGAGTGAGTTACTTGGAAACTGTCCTGGAGGGAATGGGAGCAGCATTTACATTTGATACAAAATAGAAGGAAGATCTATCAGTGCTACTTAAAGTGTTTCCTGAACGAAGAAACAAAGATGAGGAACATTATCATAAAGAGAAAAGCTTTCACCTCAGAAGATGAAATTTGTTATGGCTGGGCCCTTGTTTTCATTACATTCATAGAGCTTTTTCTTCACAGACCTCAGGGACAAGCCCAGCTGGTATGCAGTAGGATTGCACAGCTAAGGGTTTGAGAATTAGTAGAACATTTAAATTGTAGTGTAGCCCACTAATGGACGATCTGTATTTTTAGATATTTCATTAACTGAGTGACTATGCTGACAAGAACTGCATAATCGTCTGTCTTCCAGGATATGAGGGGCCTCAAGGTTAGGACAAGCTCCCAACACATTTAGAATAATAAATCTGAAATGCATTAGTGGAAAATATCAAATATTAAAGCTGCTCAACAGTAAAATATTTTATATCTTGATTAGTTCTTTAATGACCTAAGTTTCTCCAGAAAGGGCAGCATTGACCAAATAAGAAGTGAATATTGCAATTAAAATTACAAACATTTAATTTATAATGAACTGGTTTTAGAGGTTCATGTTTGTTTTTTTTTTTAATTCATGGTTTTGACTGAAATTGTAGTGGCTGATCTAATTGAAAGCAATGCTGTTGTTGCTATTGTTGTAGATCTGGAGAAGGCCTGTTGGATTAGTTTGAGGAAGAAAAAAATAATCCTTTGGTTAAAAAAATCCCACAGCCTTTTGCATTTGTGAAAAATCAGAAGGTCATAAAATCTCATCCTTAGCAACAAAAGTCTGATGAGGCATATCCCTCATGCAGCAGCAAAGTTGAGCTTTATTTGAGATATTAGAAGACAGGTAGACTATGTGAGGACAGTTGCATCAAAGGATCAAAAGATCAAGAGTCAATTTTAGTGCCACCATGCTGCCACCCTGCCTCAGGTTTCCCATATCTTTTAGTTAGAGCTGGAGCTGAAGACCTCAGGACTTCCAGCAATGACAAATGTGATGAAGTTGCACCTAAAGGTGTTTTTGGGTTTTTTTCCAACTATTTTAGCCCCTTTCCTTCTCTTGGGACAATTGGGCCTGATTTTGGAGCTAACATTATACCAGAGCAAACTTAACATTGTTGGTTTACCAATCTGCACAGACCTGTCTGAGTTACTTAGGATCTGTGCTTTCAGTTCACTTGCCTTGAAGTGAGAGCACTGTTGTTAAGAGATGTTTTTGAAAGAATTGGGTATTTGGTATGATCCCAGATGCTTTGAGTGTGCTGCTGTGTATAATGAACTGCAGACATTTCCAGCAACATGCACAACATTTTCAAACTAAGATCAGGTTTATTATAATGCAGGCTGCTATTAAGCAGTCTGTACTCTTCAGCTGACCACTAATGCTACTCTTTGACGTGAAATTCAGAAGTGCATTTGCAGGGGCTGTCTTTCTCCATGCTTAAACTCAGCTCATTTTTGTGTTATTCAGTGCCATTATGTGCTCTATTTTCAGTCCAACGTGCTTAGTTTTATCCACTGTAGAGACAGTACATTGTTTGTAACAGAAATCCAAGATATTTTCCTTCCGCAGCAGTAAAGCTCATACTCATTTTACTTGCAGTGTAATCTTTAGCATAACAATGTGACAAGTCAGCTCCCTTTATGAAGTGTTTTCTGTCTTCAGCTGAAGCATTTTCCCCTTCAGTTTTCTAGTGCTTGTGCTCTGGCAATGTGAGGCTATCTATAGCCTTTTTTCCTTCACAGGAGAATAGCAAGGAGGCAAAGTACAAGCCATTCTAAGGCTGACAACATTGCATGCAGAAGTGTTCATTTGTACATCACATAAAACATGACTTCAAGAGAAACCACCATTGTATAATATCTGCCTACATGCATAATGTTGTATAATTACTTCCAGTACATTTAGTATAATGTATAATTACATCCAGTACACTTAGTATGAAAGAAAGTGTCTCAAAAAATGCAGACAGTTCTTTGGACAATGTTGCTAGTTTAGCTCTGCACCAATATCCCTAGCCCCAAGACTTGACTAGTTTCTCTGGGCAGTCCAAAGTAAAATCTGGATTTGACTTGCAGCGGGGGGTGGGAAGGGAAGTTTGCTAGAAGAACATTTTGTGGAGAAGATTTATCTCTTCCTGAAAAACATTCTTTGCCTAAAACTACCAACATGGAACTTTTGTAAGAGTAGACTCAGCCCAAAGTCTTCTTAAAACTCTCCCTTTTCTTCAACAAGATCTGTTTTATAACTAGGCCACTCTATTACTTCCTTATTTCTTGAGTAGCTGCTTTTCAGTTGCAGGAAGAGACTGTTCCCCACTCCTGAAGCAATATCCACCAATCATAGAACAAATCAGAGTTTATTTGGGAAGTGTGACTAGGGAGTGTGATTGTAGTACATTTTCAGTCTGTTGGCTTATGGAGTTTGTTTGGTTGCTTGCTTTTGGGTTTTTTGTTTCTTTGGGGTTTTTTGTGTTAGTGTTTTTTCGTGGGGGGGATTGGTTATGTTTGGGTTTTTTTGCTTGGTCTGGCATTTTGTGTGTGTGTGTTTTCTTTTTCCTTTCCTTTTGATTTCCCTTTTCCTTTCTATTTCAAAATGTTGTGTTCAGTTGAAATGATTAATGACTCTAATTAAATTGTATGCCCACTTAACCAAATACCAGCTATTAATTTTTGTTCTCCTTCTTGCTTTTTTGAAACAGAAACTTAATGAAGAAGCCTTGCCTAGTATGAAAAGGAGCAGACATTTTCTGCATCAATTTGTCTACAGGAAGCATTATTTATTTTTTTCCAGAGATGGAAAAACTGTTTCCAGGTGAGATCCAGCTACTTGTTTACAAGAGTGTTGATGCAGCATGATGACACCAGAAATGTTTGTGCTAGGAAACAAAAATATTTTAAGAAATAAAAATGTACTAGAGTTACAAAATCTTAGGGAATCTTACTAATCCTTGCTTTGAAAACTATTAGAAAGTCATCAGCTACTAGAATTTATACAAAGACTGATGTGGATTTGGAAATGTTTTAGAGTTGGAATAGTTGAGAGAAAAGGCCCATGAGGCCCATGTACTTCTAAGTTGGAGACAGTAAGTTGGTGAGAGGAGAATATAAGACATAGCACCTGCAATAGCTAGGTGCTGCCCTGAAGGTTCACGTGTTCCTGCCTTCGTCCACAGAGGATAACTCGTTTTGTCTTTTGTGTATCAGCAAAGCTATTCAGATCAGCTGCCACTAAATCAAAATAAGTGTAGCTTGGCACTTGGAGAAGATACCTGCTGGGAAAGATGAAAGATATGTAGACTCATAGATGAGGCCACTCCTGCAGAATAATTTCTTTTACTAGCTGTCAGAAGAAGTAATAAGTAAGAGGTAGATGTCTTGTGATGAAACTGTTATTACAGGGAAGAAAGAAAGATTTGTTTTTCTTCATGAATCATCTATGAAGATTTTTGAAACAGCATTGTTCACGGTGTCTGCTGAGCTGACACTGCTGAGTATTGTGTTATTCTTTGAATAGAATAAAAAGACTTCAAATAGAACAATCTACTTTCAAGGTTTTGGAATGGTATGTTGGTTTAAAAAAAAAAATCATTGTTCATTTCTTTTAGATGAAATTTATATGCTTTCAGTTCTGTAATTTATGATGTGCACCTGTGACCAGTAAGATTAACTCAGGTGAGCAACAGATGTAATAACTGCTTTGTTTTGAGTGTAGAGGCCTCCAGGCATTTCCTGAGGCATCAGAGAGATTGATGTGCAGGCAGTTACTTTTTGATGCAGAAAGTCTCACTGACTAGAAACTTGGATTAAATAATCTGTTTAGGGGGAGATGGGAGTCACAACTCTGAAAAGATTTAAGTGATGTATCTTCTGAAGGATCTTCAAGTGAAGGTCTTACTGGTCTGCAGTGAGGAATATGACTAACAGATACTTACTTCAGTCAAACTTACAATGTTCATTCCTCTCCAGGATATTTGTGTATTGAAGATGCTGTTTGGCTTCTCAGTATTGCTTTAAATTTTCTTGCTGATGTGTCACCTGATGTGTGGAAGTGGCTGTGGTAGGATTGAGTTCTGTCATGAGTCTGAGTGGTGTGTTTTGGGGTGGTTATGAGATTTCTCATCCATACAATCGGTTTTGAGGATTGAAGTTCTTTTACTTACTTCATTGAGGATGCATTGTGCATTTTAGTCTGTAAAGTTTTGTGTGTTTATGTCAAAAGTGAAAATGACTGTAGTTTTGTCATCAGTTTGGTCTGTATCAGCATATTCCTTTCGCAGAGAGCTTCATTTTCAAGTGTCTCAGTAGCCCACATATTTTTTTTACTGAGACTGCATAACACATGATTATGGTGCCTTGATTGACTCTGGCATATCTAACCATGTCATGAATGCTGCTGGTGGTAGTAGCAAAGATTGTAGCATATGAGTTATTTTGTCTGCAAACTGCTGAGCTGCTAGATCCCAAAGTATTCTAGTGTGGTGACTGACACCTCTTGCACCCTGTTCACCTTTTTTTCTGCCATTACCTGTTTTCTTGGAGATGTCCCCTCCTACCAATTTATCTGTCACAGTGTCCTCACCTCTCTCTCCTAAAGGGGATCTTCTTTGGTGATGCCCACAAGATATAAAGTACTTCTGAAGAGAATAAGAACTTCCAAATTATTTCCTAGTTTATCTTCTTCCAGCATCTTTTAAGCTGGAGAATCTAATTATAGAATTATCTTTATATTCTATTCCACAGAGTGACCTCATTGACTTTTTTTCTTAGTAGATAGCAACTGTGTAATATAAAATAAGAAAATATCAAGAGCTCAATAACAAAACAGAGAACTGACTACCTTCTCATCCTCTGCGTGCCAGTTGTTTTCTTTAACATATTTCATTCATTATGAGTAACAGAAGCAGTAAAATTCCTTTTTAAGTGTAAGATGGGAGAAACAATGGAGGCACAATCTGGAACAGAGTCTGTGTGCAGAGTCCTTCTGAAGACTGTTGACAGCTAAGCTTTCCAAGGGACTGAATCAGGACAGGTGTGCAGCTTAAAAAAGCAAATTACTTCCTTGGTTATGTGGATTCCCACCACTGGCAGGAGGCTCAGTCTGTGTGCTTTTCTTGCACTGAAAGAGGATACACCAAAAAGTCTTAAGTTTGTCATAAACTTCTAAAAACAACCCACAAATATTAATTGAATATTAATGCAACATTCAAAAGTTATTTGAAAAACAGAAGAAATAACATTTTTTTTCTCTTCAGCAACTGCCTCATCTTTCTTGCCGTATGCAAACCGCAGCATTTTTTTTTTCACACAGAGAAGTTTTGTTGCTACAAATAAAGTACTGATCCATAGTGAAAAAAACTCAACCAGAATTCTTAGGTAAGATGCATTAGGAGCAGCTCTTACCTCTATCTTAACACACATTTTCAGCCTTAAGTGTTTTAAAGAAAGGAAAATAAAAGCAGATCCAGTGAACTGCTGTTCAGGGTATACCCCAGGACAACAAGGGGCAGAGGGGCTGCAGCACCATGCTGTATTCCTGCCTTGGGATGGACCATGGTCTGGTGCCATGGCCCCACTTGGAGACATATTCCTCTGCCAGGCAGCAGTCTAGAGCCACAAGCTTTCCCCATCCTGGGAGTAGTATTATATCTGCAAAGTTGGAAATAGCACAAATTTCCCAAAACAGGATCTGTTTTTCTTTCCTGCTTTGTGTATGTATTGATTGCCTCGCAGCATTTTGTGTGTTGCAGCTCTGTCTTCTCTCTATTTTGTTACTGAGGTGTAACTTATGGTCAGTTGATTCCTGGTGGGAGTACTCAATATTGACAAGATTGCTCATTCTGTAGGCTTTTGGAATGTAACAGTGAACCACATGGGAATAATGCTCTTGGATTTTAAATGGATACATACAGGTGTTTGAACCTTAAATAGAACAGCAGCAGGAAAAAACTGACCTTGAGAAAGAAAATGAGATAGCAGAGTAGGATTTGATAACAGTTTTTTAAACTAGTGAAAGCTTTCCAAACTCTTAAGTAAGTCCAAAGTCTCAAAAAATTATCTGATTCGAATAATTAATCTTCTTGTCAATTTGAAGCAGAGATGGTCACAAAAGGATTACATAACAATTTTCTTCTATTGTTTTTTTGTCCAAAGTACTAAGATCCAGACAATAGCTTAGTTTCAAGAACTGCATTTACTTAGTAAGAGGTATTTGCCAAGGTAGTCAGCAAATATTCTTTGGTATTTTTCTTGTAGACAGGACATGATTTTCTTTAAAGTTTGACCCACTCTTCACTTGGCACATTTACAGACTTTTATATAATAGCCCTGCTTAGCAATGGCCATTATAGAACTGTGGAAAAACAATCTCAAACTTCTATTGAATGTCATACCTTAGCTCCTCTGGGTTTTGATAGCTAGTGGAGACTAATATTTGCAGACAAAATATTACACCAAAAATAATATATCTTCCTTTTCCAGGAATATAGTGAAAAAACAGGATACATTAAGTAGCAGGAGTCACTTGTTGCCAAAAGCCATCTATGCATAGTCACAGAAGGAATAATTGAATACGACAGCCAGATCTGCTTCATTTTAACTTCCAGGATTAATTAACAAACAAACAAATGTAATTAAACCTCAAGCTTCATGTTGGGTAAGCCAATGAAAAAAATATATGGTGGTTTGAGCAGTTACCTCTCTCCCCACCCCCCCACCCCTCCCGCTTTTGATATCACCCTGGCTAGGACTCAGAACTGGAAGTTGATAAATGAAGCTTTATATTTACAGCAATGCTCAATATACAAGCAGATATTTACAAGGTATAACAGATATTTACAGATATATACAGTGAAAAGGTAATACAGAAACACCACACCCCTCCCAGAGATCAAAATCCCCAAGAGGGGTTTTTCCAACCACTCCTACCACCTTTCCCCAATTTTATCTCACCGTCTGTTGATGCAGCAGATAGGCGGAGGTGGATCCGCCAGAGGGTTAGCAGTAGAAAAGAGGTTAGTGGAATTATTGAGAATTAGCTACAAAGGCAGAGACAAAGGAACCAGCAAGAGAAGCAGCTGCAGCCCCAGAGTGGTCTGAAACTGTCTTCCTTATCTATATTTGAGTTACAACTCTTAAAACAATTTTTTTTTTTCTTTCTCAGTAGAGCTCTGAGGGAAGTAGCATCATCTGTTTTCCTATCTCAGCCTATAGTCTAATTTTCTCACTCAAATCCTCCAATTATTTCAAACCAGCACAGGAAATTAACCCCCATATTGAATAGTCTCCAGAGATCAATTTTGACATTCTGAGTTACATGTTTATCTCAAAGTCTTTAATTATTAAGTATTTTCATCTCATCTACTTCATAGAACTTGAAAATTATTTGAGATACATTCTCCTTGTCCATTTGATTAGATTAGTTGTTTGGTATTTTCTAAAGGGAAATGAGGACAGAGACAAGTGCCAAATCGAAACAGTAAGAAGAATCTTTGAAAAAGGAGAAGATTGAGAGACAAAATCACTATTTGCAGGTAATGGTTATCACCATACCTATCTCCCAGGTGTTTCCAGCAGACAAGTATTTCTTAGAGTTTCTTTTCCAAAGGGAAGTTAGAAATGTTTTGGAGGCTCCATTTCCAAGAGAAGTCAAAGAGAAGATACTGGAAATGCCTCCTGTGCAATTTCCCTAAGTGGACTAATCGATACGGTTTTAAAAGGTGGCTTAGTGGTTAGATTTGTAGCACTTTTTAATATGTTGCTATTTTTTTAGCACCTCTGAGGAAGTGGAAAGTAGTCTGTTGTACAGGTAGACAAGCTGAGGAGCAGAGATGTCAAACTGTTTTGGATGGGATCAATAGTGCTTAAGTACCTAGAATCATGATTGCTTGCTTTAACTATAACTCCTCAGCTTTAGGGTTTGATCTAATTATCATCAAGTAAGAGCCTTAGTTTCCCATGAAGTATACCATGAAATAACTGTGTAAGAAAAAAGTAGTGGCAGCTTGCCAGGGACACCGACAGTGAAGGGTGACAGGCCTGCCTGTGAGGAGAGGCAGCCTGTGGGATGCCCCCTTACCTCCACACTGCCCTGCCACTATGCCTCTTTTTCAGCAGATTCCCAGGCAATGAAGTGGGCAGTAGTTTGGTAAACAGTTTCTCATTCTTTCTATTCTGTCCTCTCTGCTTGTATCTGCATAGCTAACCAGAAAAGGTCAGAACTACTGAGTGACCCATTGCTCAAAGTTTTATAGTCCCTGGCAAGGTCTTGGACCTGGAACTTGCAGAGGGCTGGTGACCTGCTGATCTCCCTGTGCAGAAAGTCAGAGAAGCAAGTAGGTGAAGTGTGTGTTGCATTCTCACTCCTTCTCAGACTGGTTCCTTTGGGACGATTGACAAGTCATATTCTTCTGGGCATTCAACAGCTGATAATAAGAGCTTGATCATAAAATAATAAAAGTTAGGCAAAAAGCTTTTGAAACAGTGCCACATCTCTATATAATCGAGTCCGAGTTTGTAACCCTGCTTTGTGCAAGGTTCTAGTTGTTTATGTTCTCTATTTCATCTCAGACTCTTTAGTACGCCTTTCAGGGGGCATTAAGAAAGTATTTACTTAAAGTATGAAGTAATGGTTTAAGCTGAGCAGGTGAGGTAAGAGTTGGAACCTGAACTGTGCTTCACATTACCAAATCCCCCAAGGCTCCATTGTTCTGGTATTCGAGGTTTATAGAAAAGAACTGCCTGGTTTCTTTCCTCTGCCTGTAAATGATTATATGCCTCACATTTCTAACCCTTGCTAAAACTGCCAGTAACAGTAATATTGCCTCCCTGTGGTAACCCAGTTGCTCACATCCGTATCTTCTTTAATCTTTGTCCAAATCACCACTTCTGCCAAAGAATGCATCAGGTACCAAGATAAGACTGGGGAAAACGCAACCCTTGTCCCATATAACCTGTAATCTACTGTAATGTTTTATCACAAAAGCTGTACTTTGCACAGTTGTGTAAAAAAACAACTGTCTGCCTGCCAGACCCACAGTGCTCCCACACTCCATGGCACTGACACCAAGATTCCTGGGATTTGCATATGGGTTAGCTGCTGCCACTCGATTCTTTCCAAAACTATGGTCGTAGAGTAGTGCTGCCAAGGCAGCATTGACGACAGGGTTTGTGCCCTTCATTGGTCCATGCGTGGTGCAAAGAGTCAGAGAGGGCTGCAGGGTTCGCTCAGCACAGGCTCTTCTAGTCCTATAGCAGCAGAGGTAGAGGGCAGAAGTGCAGATACAGCCAGAAGACTCCATGCTCCAAATAATTCATTGTACTGCTCATTATTTTCTTCTTGGGCTTTGATACAGGATTATGGTATCTTATAACCTCCCTTTTAATGTAAGCATATGTGCAATTTTTGGTCATGTGGATCATCTGATGAGAAAGCTTTGTTCTTCTCAAAATTTCAAGACTCCAGTTCCAACAGTTTGCTCTAATCTTCCTTTTTGTAAGAGCTGTATAATTCTATGGCACTCCACCAAGGTAAAGGCTTTAACTAAATCATGAAATAGTTGTTCAAAATCCCAAGTAGAAACTTGTTTATTAGTACATGTAATAGAAGATTAAATTTGTTAATAAGAGTAAGCATGTTCCACACATCTGAAGAGTATAAGACACTTTTAGCTAGTTCAGCAAATATTTGTGAGTCTGAAATGCCAGCTTGCAAATAGATTGTGTCAAAAAAAGAAATTATTGCCTGAATTGAGTAATTCAGGTACTCAAATAATTTTATATCACATTTTTCTTTGCATTCCTAATTAGAACTGCAGGCCATGAAGAATGGGTAGAATATGAACTCTGCTTTCTCCCCGTGAGAAACCACATTGTATAAGGGAAAAACCTTTGCCAGCTGCTGTCTTATGACACTGTTCCCATATACTCCAGAAGGACTGCTTTTGGAAGAAGTAGCCATGGACTGCGAGCTACAGGGTCTTTGATAGCATTAACACACTTGTTTCTTAGACTGTATTGTGTATAGAAAACATGGTCCTAAATGAGCAAGTAGACTGTATGGAGGTGTCTTGAAGACAAAGATGCTACAACCTAGAAAGACATATGCAGCTATTAAGGGATAACTAAGTACTTTGGAAACACCTCAGTAGATGCTACTTTACATTTTAGGTTAGTTTTCTCTTGGAGTTCACGTTCACCAGATACCACTTTATTGCTCAATCCTCTGAGCCAGGCTATATAATTACTGACAGACTGCAGATGGCTGTTAAGACAAGTCAACAAAGAATTAAAGTGTCTACAGCGAAGCTGCCACAGGTGAAATTACACGTTTGAGCTTGAGATAGTCTAACAGCTCATTTCCACATAAAGGAAGAGGCTCTGTGCCCTTCTTCCTGCTCTCCTGCCTTGCACCTCCTCCCCTCACATGCATCAGCTTGTGTTTTCTGACCCTGCACCAAGACTTTTCAATTTACTGGAATCAAGAAGGAATATAAACTGGAAAATACGTGAATCATTTGTGATAACATAACAGTTGACTCAAAGCATGAATATACTGAGGAGTACCAAAGCTAATACAGAGGACAGGATAGAATTATGTGAGTGAGTCTGAGTCTATGGAAAGGAAGAGGATGAAAAAGAAGCAAGATCTTTATAGCAGTGACAGGCTCATTAATCCATCTTGTGGTGAAGTGCAAGTACCCGTGAGTAACAACCATGTTCTGTTCATGCACAGTTCACCTTCTGCATCATCCTGCATATATATATTATTTTTATTTGTCATTATGGATTTGTCTTTCACAGAGTGGGTATCAGTGGATAAAGCTGTGACTACTCTGTGACAGATTAGCAAGTCAGACAGCAGCACCAAGGCTGCATATTTTGTAGTCTTGTCTCTGAGCTCCTTTTGAGAGATAACAGCAATCACTCTTGCCATCTCCCTAAGACCTAGGTAGGCTTTCTTTCTCATTTTTTGTTTGTTTGTTTGTTGTGCTTAACTGGTTTTGTTCCAGTCATAGTTTCTGGAAACATAACAGCTTTTCATCTTCCTCTCAAAAATCTGTAGAGAAACTATGAAGTTAGACAGCAAGTAAGTAAATGGCAATGAAGTGTACTGTGTGTGAAAGATTTAACATTGTTCAGCAGGAGGAAAAAGAGCAAAGCTAATGATTGGCAGCAACTAGAAATAGTGTTTCAAAATTTTTACAGATTAACTCAAGACATTCTCTTGAGCTTCTATTGAAGTCAAAGACAATATTTCCATTGGCTTCAGTTAGAGCAGTTTTATTCTCTGATGTTTTGAACAGTTCTGTTTTTCAATCTAATGAAATATGAGATTATTTCAAAACTGGGTCAGTTATCCAATTTGTGGATTCATCATCAATTTTAACAATTATCTTGGCTATTTCCTCATTCTTCTGCTGAGGTTAGCTTAAAAGACACCTCCTAACATATCCTCCCTTGAAAGATAATCTAGGGCTTTCTTTTCCACTTTTTATGCCGTGGGAAGTACAGCTTCAGCCGTTTTAAAAGCAAAACACAGAAAGAGCAACAGCATCTTGTGGTGAACGTTGCAGTGACTCACTGTTGCCTTTGCACCCAGCTTTGGCCAGGCAGGTGTGGTTGGCAGGTATATAAGACCATGACATCCTCAGTTGTTCGGGAGCAAGACAGAAGGTGTATTTCTTGTCTTGTCTTATTCTTAGCAATGGCAACCATTTTTTGTCAATATTTTCTAATGATAGATACTCTTAGTGATATACTCAAGGGTGCAAAGTTTCAGTTATATGAAAGTTTTTCAAAGTCAGATGAGGATCTTCATGAAACTGCTAGACACTTTTTCCTATAAATGCTTTTGCCAGATCTGTGTATGGTACAAGTCAGAAAACACTCAATAAAGCTCGGTCTGTTCTGATTTTTTTCGGTCTGTTTTGGGTTGGGTTGGGGTTTCTTGGTTTTTTTTCCCCCCTCTACCATAAAATAAAGATAATAACAGCCATTCAGTAGCATATTTGTATTTGTGAAGGAAGCACATTTCTGCATCTCAGATTTCTGTATTCGATAACTTATCCCACTTGCACACTGACTTATCCAAGACCCACAGAGCTGATCAGTAGCAGAATCCAAAATAGAATTAAACCCAAGGAAGGAATCAGAAGACAGAAACTGTCCTAGTTGCCCCATCAACGTTTGCTATACTAAGGATACAGTCTGTTTTAAATATTCTCATCCTTTTGAAATACTGAGAAATCTACAGGTAGAAACTGCAACTTTGAAATGGAGCAGTTATTCATTGGTATGATACTATAAGTAATTGTAATTGACGGAAAGCCACAGAAATATTTAATTGTTTTCTAGCAAGCACTGACCAAACAGAGGAGCTCTCTTGGATCAATCTGTGCTCTAATTAATGATGCACCAACAGTGTCTTTGCCTCTGAAAGTTGATCACTGCTATTTCATAGCAACCCCATAAGCTGTTGTCCTTTAGTGGATGCTGACCACCTTCCCTGTTACACCTGGTAACCTGACTAATCCCACGCAAATCAAATAGCTGTTCTTGTGCTCCCTTAAAATCTCAGCATTTTTCTTCCATCTCAGACCTTTTTGAATTGAAAACTATCAAAATTTGTGTTTACTTTTCCTTGGAGTTGTTGTTTTGCCATATTATGGATATATATAATCAATATGGTGTGTTTATTCCAGTAAACTACAACACTGTGACAGCAGAGTTATGAAAATCAGGTCTCCAATTCCAGTGTTGTCAGAGACCAACAATTTAGAATCACCTAAAAGATAAAATCTTATTTAAGAAAACAAATGAACAATTTTTTTTTTTTATCAGTTCATTTTGATTTTCTGCTGACCTATCACCAATTAAAGCCAGAAGGATATGGATTTCTCTTAGGAGGAAATTAATCCATTTCTTGTCTTTGTAAAAGTTAGGCTGGTCTCTATCACTGAGCAACGTCGTTTTATTTCTCTAAGCTAATAAAATGATCAGAGACTCAGCATCTGTAGTTTGTAATTCAGTATCAGGTGAAAAGTTTAGACATCATGCCAACATCTTGTCTTAATGTATTATCTTCAGAGAGTTCAAAGGGCAGCCTTCTTGAGTACAAATAAATTCATACCTTTACCCTTAATTATTTTCAATCTCTCTGCTTGTATCCCAGGTGGCACTTGTTCTCGATTATTTTAATTCCTTATTTGGACTGATAGAACAAATTTGCCATGAAACTTGCCACTTCCCACCAAGAGTGGCAGGAAACAAACTAAAAGAAAAAAAAGTGATAATTGTGACAGTGGATATCTTCTCTTCTGGCTAGCAAGTTGGTTTGTTTTCATTGTCTGCCCTGTGAATTATTTTCAAAAGCTTCAAGTGGAAAATGCAGATGTAAACAGAATTTTCATATTTCCAGGGACCAGAACTTGCACAACAGTTTCAGGAGAAAAAATAGTTTCAGGAATTAAACTCAGGTGACTTTCTTTTAAAGTGCATTTGTGTTTGTGGGGAGAAGGGGCTATGCAGCTAGTATTGGTGAGAGTGTCATAATATAGCACAATTATTTCCCATGAGTTCACCAGCACAGAATCAGGAGTCCTCTCGGGAAAAATAGTTGCTTTTCTGGCTCTCTCCTATCCATGTCAATTAGCAGCACACACAGAGGTGCCTTTCAAATGTGTCATGGCCTGATATAGTCCACATCTACTAATTCATTTTGCAGAGAGGGGAATGATCAGCCTTGAGAAAAGAAGGCTTAGAGGAGACCTTACTACCATATCCAGGGTGGCTACCAAGAAGATGGAAACTTCCTTTTTAAAAGGAGTCACATGGAAAAGGCAAGGGGGAATGGATAGAAGTTACTCTTGGGGAGATTCTGATTGGATTCCAGAAGAAAATTTTTCAGCATTAGAATAGTTAAGACATTGGAATCATCTCCCAGGGAATAGTAGTGGATTCCCCTACACTGGACAGTTTTAAGACATCTTGAGAGGATGCTGGGCCATCTTATTCTGTTATTTAGAAAGGCTGGACCAGATGATCCTTGGGGCCCCTTTCAACCTGGCATTCTATGACTTGTCAAGTTGCTTAGTCACTACCAACTTGAAGGACAATTGACATAACCCAGCAAAAAGCTGTGTACTGTTATCCATGTAATAATAATCCTCTCAAAAACAAACAAACAAACAAAATTAATTTAACTTAAATTTGAAACCACAATTTGTTTGTAACATGATTCTAGATTTGCTGAATATCCCTAATCTCAGGGTATGGTGTGTCTCATGTGCCCCTCTGTAATATGAAAGGTCCCTATGATTTCTGTCCAGTCATTCTCTGTTGGCCATGTTTCATGTGAGCAAATTTCCTAGCAAACCAGTAACTTTGTATTTGCACGATACACTCAACATTAAACACCTAGAGACACGTGGCACTGTGACAGGCCATTGTTACACAACTCTCTTATGCTTTCAGCAGAAGAGACCTGACATTCCTTCAGCAGGCTAATAAGAAACAGTAAAAAAAACACTGGAGGAAGTCTTCATTTTAACAAACTGCATGTCTTTCTAACGCAGCATAAGGAATACACTGATATTTTTTTTTTTAATGTTTAAACTTCTCAAAATCCTTAAAGTGGACTGCTACAAAACAAGTGTTCTGTAACTCTTAGTGGACCCAGCAACTTCAGCTGAATTTCTGTAGGCTAGTTCCCCAGTATTTAGAAGATTCTCCTCTGGCAGTGTAGCCATCTGATGCTGGAGAATCATTGAAGCTTTTCCACTCCCATACTTCATAAACAGAAATCCTGACCATTGGGCTGGGACTCTAGGTGGTGCAACCAGGACAATTTGCTGAAAGATTGATTTTTCTTGGAGAACTGCTGATTCATTGGAAATGTTTCATAGACAAACACTGTTTTTGACCAGTGATTCAAATCAGGGTCACGTAGCAGGTAATGTGTCTGCTGGGCTGGGGTGGTGAACAGGACATAGCCTTGCCACATTGTCTGCCTTTGAGCTGTCAACTTGGGCTTTCTGCAGCAGAGCTGGAAAAGTGGAAAGCATGAGATCGCCAGCTTTGTGAGAAACCTCAGCAGGTCAACATTTTGATCCAGAGGAGCTAGCAAGTGAGCTCAGCTGCTTCCTCTCATGCTCTGCTTGCCAGTTCTATTAAAGAACAGCTTGTGTGCCCTTGGGGCTGCCAGGACGAGTCCCATGCAACGTGGACAGCTGAATACTTTGTTTAGCTTTCCAAAAACCCAATGGCTTTTCTGAAGCAAGTACTTTCATAGTCTTCTCTCCTGGCATTTTCAGTTTTAATTCCAGTTCAAAACAGCTGCTGCTCTTTACAAACTCTATGACTTGCATTAGCTCAATTTGTGCCCTCTGCATTCATGGAGAAAAGCTGAAAAGAAGGGCTGTTCTGGGAAGGGTGACAAGTTGGTTGAGGGGCAGGAATTGTATTTTTAAGCTGACATTAGTCAAAATAGGTGTTTTCTTCACCTACTTATTCCTACCCTGTCCCTTGAGTTTGCACAAGTTTGGTCTGAATGACAGAGGAGGTAATCCATCTGAAATCTCAGCCAACAGGAACAAAAGCAGAAGCTGCAATATGGCTTGGGGTCACTGTGTGGTTTTCCATTCAACCACAGACATGCATGCCAGTGGGATGGAGGGGGCTGCCTTGTGGGGAACTGGGGAGGAGGATGCAAGATGATCTCTTCTGTGGACTTTGGGGGCTTGCACTTTGTCATGAGGTGAGGCTGTGTGAGATGGCCAAGCTGAGGGTTTGGCTATTTGCTTCCCAGTTCTACCAGGGATGTGTGAGTTTTGGTGAAGTATTTCTAATCCTCACTCCTGCCTTGCAGGGACAGTGCACAGGTTAGGGCCAAGCAGTTGCCAAAATTATGGGCATGTAGCAATCTGGGCTGAGTATGAGAAGTGGCATATAGGAGAATCTGGGAAGTGTCCCCACCCCAGCCATCCAGGGATTTCATTTACAAGGTAAGTGGTGAGCATTTATTGCACTGCTGTGTGTTTCAGGGCACCTTTTCTCAATGAAGTTGCACAAAATGGACTTTTCATGTGCATATATTGAGAAGCCAGTTCAGGTTAGTAGAGCTCTTCTGCATCTGCATCATAGCCCTAGTGGGAACTTTGCAGGCTATCTCCAGCCTTGTAGAAGCAGCGATACATGGAAACTTGGACTGCCCTCAAAAGGAGGCATGCCAAAGAATGTTTCAAGGTCCTTTACAAGTTAATGACTGTTGTTTTGGGTTTTTGTTGGTTTTTTTTTTTTTTTTTCTGTTTTCCAACACACTACAGCTAAGTATTCTCATCTTGTTGGAACTCATGCGTTTTGTGACTTCTCTTTCATCTTCTTTCTTTCACCATCTGCTTTATCTATGGTTGGAAAAATATATGTTCATTCCTGAAAAACATTGCAAAACACAAAAAGGTAAATGAACTAACTTCACCTTTGTAGAACAGGTCAACTTGTTGGTACTTGCTGTTATACAATGTGCAGTGGTTTTAATTGCTGGGAAGATGCTGGTGACACCAGCACTGGTATACCTCACTTTAACCACTCATACCCATACAGGAGCTTTTGAACAGATGGAGAAAGGTCAAAAAGTGGCTGAGAATGACTTGAAGACTGAAAAACCTGCTGTATAGAAGCTTCTTTTTCTTTTTTTTTTTTTTAATAATCTATCAAAGGGAAACTGTAATTTTCCAATTTTTTTTTTTTTTTTTAAGAAAAAGAATCTGTGTCAATTTGAGATTTGATCTCTTTTTCCATATATTCTGTACCTTAATGAACAGCTGTGATTTTATGCAGGAACTATTGTGTGCAACTTTATGCATATCATTAGGTGGGAGATCAGACCATAAATATTTTAACCTCATATACAGGCATGTAACCTAGAACAGGCTGAGTGACGCAACAGTTTATTCACTGAATGTAGCATCTTCCTCTGTGTCAATATGCAGAATATATATTTACTTTCTCACTTTAACCCCTCACTTTTTGATTTTTCAGCCTTACTTCCAGCTGAAGGGAGGCTTCATTGATCACAATGTCCATCCATCTGTCCCCCATTTACAACTTTTAAACCAATTGCCACACTTCAACATCATCCAACAGTGTGACACACAGTTCAAAGGCATTAGGGTAGGATGCATTTCACCTAAGTTTAGACCTCTGTAGTATCAATGTCTTCATCTGAGATAGACACCTTAGCTTGTCCTTACATTTAGTGGAGACCAGTTGGCAGTTTTCACCATGATACAAGTGACCTCATTTAGATAGTTATTTTGAGAGGGGATGAATCATGGATGAAGACTGCCTTTCTTTCTTTCTTTACCACTTAGTTAGGATGATTAGCTGAGATGAAGAATAATGGAATAGTGGGATTTCCTACATGATTTCTGAAGACAAAAGCTGTAATGTGTGCTCCCTACCAGTGGTGAGGCAAGTCAACATATGTATCAAGCTGCCAGCTAGCACATGCACCTTGTTGGAAAACAGAATGAGCTCACACTGCCCTTCACCTACCTAGTGTTTGGAGGGTTTGAGAAGATGAGTGTAGAGCTGCAGTGAGAAGAAAACCATACAGAGCTTTAGGGTCAAGAGAGCTGTCAGGGTTATTGTGTTGGGTGGCTAAGAAAATTAGACACTAGTTCAAATGAAAGAAGCCTTCACTGGATTTACTGCTCATAGAATGAATTGCTTATTCCTATGAACACACCACAACTCTGCATGCTGCGAGAGTTGTGCTGTGACTGTTCATATAAAACAAGTTCTGCAACAACTCTTTCAGCATTTTTCAGATCAATCCTTGTCTCTGGTCAATTTATGATGCCAATTTCTATTTCCAATCTTATATTTTTCAAACAAGCACTTCTGATGTTTCTTTCTTCTCTGGAAGAGTCATTATAAACATGTAAAAACCACCTCATTCTTTTCTCTGACAGTCCTCAGGCCTGCTAAAGTCCTGATGATGCTGCAGTTGATGCTTAAGATCAATTCTCTCCATTGCCTGTTGCTTTCCACCTGATGGTTCCTGGTTCTTCCACCTGAAGCTCTTTGCTCCTGGCCTCAGGTCAGAGCATTTTTTTGTTGTGCATAGTAAAAAGCATAGTCAACAAACCTGAGTCTGTAAAATGTATGGTAATGCAAGTGTATAAATGAAAACAGATTACATAGCATTTCATACAGGGCATACATAGCTCTGTCTTGAATGTGTGACTGTTGGCAGTATGCCTTCTAAAACTGTGGGTCTAGGAATAGTTGTGACAATGTCTCCAAAATGCACTCCGCACTAAAGATTTGCCTGGTTAAGCTCGGTCGTGTGGTTAAGAAGTTTGAGAAGCAGAATTCAGCCACATCTGTTCAACGGACAGCAACAAACAACATCAGGAATAATTAAAAAAAAAATCACAAGAAGTGCCACATCTTCTGCTGACCCCTGCAATATCATTGACTGAGAGTCATGATCACCTTAGTACCTGTGGTAGCAATTTGTGCTTTGTCACCATGACTCTCAGCATTTCATAAGGCAAGGTGTTATTCAATCTGGCCTTAGGGAGAATGCATTTGCTCCCACAAGCATGTTCTCAGTGTAGGATCACTCATTAATGTGTATTTACTTAGTAAATTACTTTCTGGGAACAATTCCATTCATGTTCACTTTCCTGTTATCAGCAAAGCATAACTCATAGAATCACAGAATGGTTTGAGTTGGAAGGGACCTTAAAGATTGTCTAGATCCAACCCCCCTCTAATGACACCTTTCACTGGAAGGAAGATGGCCAACCCCATGAAGCCTGGCCTTGAACACTTCCTGGGATGGGGCAACCACAGATTATCTGGGCGACCTGTTCCAGGGTTTCACCACACTCATAGTGAAGAATTCCTTTTTTATATCTAATCTAAATCTGCCCTCTTTCAGTTTAAAGCCATTACCCCTTGTCCTGTCATTACAATCAGTACTCTCTTTTCAGAAGGCACAACTGGGATGGGGAGAGAGACAGTTGCTTGCTTGGGTTAGTGACTCATCAGCAGAGCAGTCCAAATGGCAGGCAGGTTTTGTTTGTGTTTCATTCCATGAAAAACAAAACAAGCAATGCAGGCAGGGAGAAAAGCTTCAAATCAAGTGAACCGGAACAATCCCAAGCTGATGCTGTCCAAAATTTGTTTCAGAGCCCTACACTGAATGTTGAACAGTGAATGCCAGATCCTCATTTCACCCTCAAAAGCTTAATTCTCTATAGCCAGCAGTGTTGCTGTCTGTTGTGCATGATCTCTCTTTTTGGATATCTTAACTTTTCGGGTGTGATAGCAGAAAGAAGCATGCCACATGTGACATCTCTTTTGCCATCCTCTTGCTGAGGGAGCACAGGCATGCTAGTCATGAAGTAAATTAAATAATTCCTCAGCATTTCCTAGTCTGGCTATTTGCATTCACATCCTCATTTATCAATACTGATCATTCATTCATCCTTGCTTTACTATGTTTTTGGGTGTTCTCACATAGTTTCATTCCTGCTTCACCTCTAACTACTTATTTTCCATCTCTGCACTCTGAGGAAGAGCCATAGGGCTGCCTTCCAGAGACCTTCTTGTAAACTGTAAGTAAGCCAGAGATAGGAAGGTTCAAAAGCAGCCACTAAGTGCTGAGCTACCTGTATGCACATGTATTCATTCTGCACCAGCCTGTTAAGGCTTAGGAATGTGAACTGTGGCTGAACAGTATTTCAGATGACTGAAACAAAGTGTGAGAACTTATGCAACTAAAAGACACAACCTCAAAACTTCAAGCAACGATATCTTCAACTGCAAAGAAAGGTAAGTAGTATCTAGAGCGGAATGCAGTTTAAGGTGGAGGCCCTTAAATTTATGTGTCTACATGTGGGTGTGTATAAAAATAGACTCGCTGTCCAGGTTTTGACTGTGCAGATCAGTGGCTCAGTGGAGATCAGTGGCTTGATTCAGTTGCCTAAGCGTTGGTGCCATTTGAAGTATTTCAGAAGTCAGAGACATAAGGATGGCACTTATCACGGAAGGAAAACCCATGTCCTTTTGGAATGGCTGGATGGCAGAGAGGACACCCTCCCAGTTCATAGATGGTGTTTGATGTTTACGTGTGAATCTTGTCTCTAGCCAATACAGTCAATAAAGCCTAAGGAGCAATTAAAGTAAGACCTTGTTGACTGAATAATTCACTTCATATGCCCATTATTGGCTTATGTACCTTTGGTGGCATTGCCTATAACTGTATTGCCTGTAACTATATATGCATGTTTAGTGCATATATAGATGCCTAAACTGTGCTTTCTAACCTTGAGTTGCCCTCAATATTTAAAAGGAGCAGTGGCAGATAAGAAAACTCTCAGGTTACCCAGCAGCTAATGCCCATGAATACTTGGCTTCATGACTTGCGTGATTTATGTGGCCATTTTAAAGTGGTCAGCCCTCCAAAAGGGCTATGATCATATGAGAAGAGTTTGAACACTCATTTTGTATGTGACCAGATCTAGTTACTGGTATTATGACCCAAACTGACATATCTTCCTGCTTTGCTTGTGCTGGGTTAAACCAGCCTCTTTTCTGTGACTCAATGCAACAATTTCAGTTCAGGAAACAGCTGTAGTTTTTGTTTCAAAGAGCGGTTTGATAAAGAAGCATTTAAGCTTCTGCTAACAACTCAAGGTGTTATTTATTACTCACATAACACCACAAGAGAGCTCTGCATTGAGTTTTAATATATGATTTATGATCTCTGCTTCCTTTTTTTTGGCTTTTGCTAAGATTTCTTTGGAGTCTAAGTGCTTTACTGGTCACTGCTTCTCTTTCAGAAGAGCCAATCTGTTATTCCTGACAATGGAAGGCCTTTTGCCAGAACTTGTTTGATACCAGCAATGAAGCAAAGAGACCCTGGAATGTCACTGATGGTTGTGTTGGCTGATTCAGTGCATTTGCTATTGTTCCAGTGAGTGTAATCTAATGGAAAGCAGAACATTCTTATTATAGCAAGCTATAACTCATTGGCTAGACTCTCAAGTGTATGCAGTGACCAATGCAACAGCTTCAGAGCAACATCTAGGCCATGGGTACACCATTCCTCCAGCAACATGGGAAATAGTAGGTTTTTTTCCATCTGTTAAACTTCAGTAATTTAAGAAATGTGCTCATGCTGTTCCTGAGATGAAAAGCAAAACATGTGCTTACAAGAACATGTCCTGAGCATAGATATCAGAATTTAGGGCTCTGGTTTGGGAGGTTGAAAGTAAAACTATTGGCCCTCTCTCTGCAAGGCTAGTAAATATTAAATCAGTTATACAAACTGGAAGTTGGGGGTGAGATCACATATCTGGAATATGCGGGCAAAGTTCCTGGAAAGACATATGTCCTCCCCAGTTAAGGGTGAGTTTCCTTTTACTGTGGCTTCAGGGATGGTGCTCTCTTGTGGTGACCAGAAATTGATCCTGGACTTGAGAAACCTCTTCCTAATGAAAACGTCAAATGTCATGCACTGTTGTGCACTTCAGTTTTAGTGAACTGGAGTTTTTCAGCTCATCCTCATTGAATTACACTGTATTTTTCAGATCACTGAACCAGCCTGTTGGGATCTTCTAGAATTATAGTCTTCTCTCCAAAAATGTTTGTGGACATGAGAAAAAGGAAAGCGGGAAGATCACTGCTGAAACATACTTTTTTTACCCTATGCTTTTCATCTTCCTCCTTCCTTCTTCCCATTCTACTCTGCCATCAGCACTGCTGGTTCAAATAAGTGCTTCATGGTTTCCCCCCTGCCTTCCCCCGTTACTGCCTTCAGTTTCCACCGTGACACACTTCTCCCCATAGCTACAGCATCACGCTGACGCCGAGCAACGTGCTTCTATTCCGCCTGCTTCTGCAGAACACTGCGGCTGCCCAGCTGAGCTGCTCGCCCCGGGGCTGCCATTTCCGTCCTCCTGGTGCCCTCCAGCGTCTCCTTCCCGACACAGCTCAGCAGAGTAATGCCTTTAAGGAAAGATCCTGCGTCAACGATGCTCCAGTGGGAATGCACCAAATTTTAGTTTAATTTACTGGGTGACCCTGGGTAACTTTGACTAAAGGTATGACATATAAGTGCCCAGTTGACATTAACCCTAGGCTGAGAAAAATAAACTTTGCAACGTTCAGTTAAACAACACGATGTCCACGGTTATCTGAGGAGCTACTGGGAGTGCTGCCTTATCAAAGAGTTTCCCTGTATAACCATCTGCACTGTAGTTAAATGATGGAATTACCAAACAGAATGTGCAGTTGTTGAGCGGCTGATGTAAGTGATAAGAACACAAATTGCAGACTGCAAGACTTTTATTATGATTTTTTCTTTTTGTTTAGATAATTAACTCCAACAAATCCACTATTTGGCTGAGAAAAAACACACAAATAGCACGAAATAAAAGCAATCTGTTGATTTGGCTGTTTCTAATTAACTTGAGTAAAATTCTGATCCTGCTGGTAGCACTGTTGAATCATTTTGGTTAGAAGTGACCTTCAAAATCATCAGGTCCAACCATGATCTAACTACAAAGTCTAGTGCTAAACCATATTCCTTAGCATCACATCTCTCTGTCTCTTTTAGAAACCTCCATGGATGCAGATTCAATCACTTCCCTGGGGAGCATATTCCAGTGTCTGAAAATCCTTTAAGTAAAGGAATTTCTTGTAATACCAAACCTAAGCATTGCCTAACACAGCTTGAGACCATTTCCTCTTGTTCTATCACTTGTTACTAGGGAGAAAAGACAGACCTTCTCTTTACTCCAATCTTCTTCCAGGTAGTTGCAGAGCCTTCTTTTCTCCAGACTAAGGAACTCCAATTCCCTCATCTGCTCCTCAGAAGACCTGTTCCCCAGACCTTTCACCAGCTTTGTTACCTTTCTCTGGACGCACTCCAGAACCCCAATGTCTTTCTTGTAGTGAGGGCCCCAAAACCGGACACACCACTCAAGGTGTGGTCTCAGCAGTTCTGAGTACAGGGGGAACAATCACTTCTGTGGTCCTGCTGGCCAAACTATTGCTAATACAGGTTGTTGATCTTCTTGACCACCAGGGCACACTGCTGGCTTAATGCCAACTGTCGATCAACACAACAACCCTAATCTTAATGATCTTAATGGCTATTCTCATATCACTACATAGGGATTCTACTTAAGGAATACACGGTGTCCTTCAAATGAAAAAAAAAGAATACATTTCCACATGCTTGGGTAGCATTTATCTTATAAGCATCTCACAAAAAGAAGAATCATACCAATTTATAGGTCTCTACATACTGGGTTTAAATTGGTATAATGGACACAATAAATCTAAATTATGGGTAATATAGGGAAAATCATATTTTGTTAAATGATTACTTCAATCATATTATTTTTTTGAAGCAAAATTATGTCATAATTAGCTCTGAAATATATCTGCAATACAGGCAAAGTTTTTTCCCCCTCCAGATTCTGAAGTAACAAGGCAAATATTACAAGAAATAAAGGATCCAGCTAATTTTTACCTTAATCTGCATTTTTCACTTTAATGATATTGGTAACTAATGCATTTGTCAAGACTTACTTAAAACCTTTCTTCTTTTATCATAGTATAATTGTAAGTTCTGCCTTTTTAGCAGCTTTTATCCCACAGATTCACAGCTTGACTCCTCATGAAGTCCCACCTGGGACTGCAATACTTGAAAAGTGGGGGCCTGGAAGCTGGAGAAACAGTTTGGATCTTTCCTTCCTTTTTGGTAGGATAGTTGGGTGTGTGTGTCCCCCACCCTGAGATTGGGTTTTCCCTCCCTTTTGAGATGTCTGGTTCCTTCTGAAATCTGTCTAGTTCACTTCATGTAAATATTGCACATATTATCTGCTATTACATTATTGTTGCTAAGTTTGCTTCACTAATGAGGAATCTTAGTAATCTGTAACAGTATATACCTACCTGGCTCTTGCTGCCGTCAGTGGTACTACCAGACTGCCCGATGTGACTATTGATTGATATGGTATTATCAGTGATAAGTTCTAATCACTGGTTGTATATTTATTAATATTCACTTTATTAATCTTCATATTAGCTTTATTAACCGTAGGTATACTTGCTAGTGGTGATTTTTGTGGTATCTTTGGTAATCTGTAATAAAGCAAAAGAGTTTGGAGGGTAAAGCCTCTGTGACCTTGTGTATTATGGAGTCACAGGAACACAGTCATGATCTCTGCACAGTTACAGGCTGGGTAATCCTTCAGATTGTGACATCTGCTCAGCATCAGATCACTCTCTGAACCAAGCCCTTGGTGTCAAAAGGGAACAATTTCTGGCACCTCAAACTCTTGTCTGTGGCTCTTCAGAATTCAGACTATGTTTTCCCTTGAAATTTAGGTGTTTTTATTTCTGATACTGCTACTTGCACAATTCAAATGAAAACATGTTCAACTGCTAATTTCCTGTTAGGCAATTGTGATTACAACAAATGACAGTGACATCATTAAAAAGCAAGTCATTGTCTGTGTAATAAAACAAATAAAATTAAAATGGCTTCAGGGTCACATTGTAGAGGTTATTGGCAAGGTGGCTTGACAGCCTGGGTGTAACAAATATTCCAGTAGGTTGATACAAAAGCAAGGATCATCACAGGGCTCAGAAAACAAAGCATATTTCAACTGCAATTAGGTTTTCATTAGAAAGAGTCTTGCAGTTTCCAACAAGAATAGTCTGTTTGTGCCATATGTAAACAGATTTATTTAAAGCATACAATGAAAAACACCAATATGCTGTTACTCCCCTTAATGACAACTGCTGCACTACAAATTTTCATTTTTAAGTAGCAACATTCTCACATTGCACTTACAGTTGGGGTTTTCTTCTGTTGCAGTATTTTCCCTTTTGTTATCACAGTCCATCCTTAAAAGTGTCTAATTAGAAAACCTGTCCGTATAAGCTCTCTGTGTGACATTTATAAGCCAGAGAAATGCTTTACACAAATAGGTTATATTTTTAACTTTTCTTGTTGACAAAAACCCCTGCCAAGGCAACAACTAGTTTAACATCCAGTGTTTCTAAATTAGCGTGTTCCCATTCTTACCCACAGAAATTGACTATGTATTCCTCATAAGTTTACTACTTTCCTGTATTTTTATTGAAATTTTAATTTTCATTGACACAACAATGAACTCATACTAGACTTTCGCATGGCAAAACTCATCTGGTATAAATTGACTCTCTCAAACAAACTCTATAGATTTGTGTGTATTTTATTTTATTCTTTAGGGAACTTCTGGGAACAGAGCTCTGAGCAGTGTCACAATTGCAAATGAGCAACTCATTCTTCACCATTTTTTTTCCCAGTAGGCGTCTCATAATGTGGTTAAACGATGACAATTGTTTCCTTCATGGTGGTCACCAGCTATGAGATTTTTAAAAATTAGATTCACAGATGAGGCTTTAAGTACTGTTCATGCCTGTGCACCTTCTTTGGTGCCCTGTGTGCCACTCAGTTACAGATAAGAAAAGAGAAAATAAAAGATACAAGACATACTCGTTTTGCATGGAGCCGTCAAAGTATAAATCTGTGTATTACAGGGTTTTTGATTACTTATACAAAGAATCCTTAACAAAAGGATGAGAAGATTAATTGCAAAAAGGTCAAGAGCTAAAGCAGAACAACAATAATGACATTCTCCAAGAAGGTGGATTCAGACTTTCAAAAAAATCTTCCAGTTTGGGTAAACCTGGGTTGAAATGGATTGAAAAACCAATTTAAGTTAATGGCAATTGAGAATTGAAAAGGTTGACCCATATCTATTACAGAACATAAGCAAAGCTGCTTATGGAAAGGTATGCGTTGAAGTATGTGTTTCTTTTGAGCACATATTTCTCAAACAGCCTTGAGAACTGGGGAAAAAAATTTAGTCTGCTGGTTGTTCTAAGGGGCTCCACCTTCTCCTTTCTAGTAACTGGAGCCTCATACCTTCCTGTTGGCTTTCGTTAGACATTGATGTTTGTCTACTCATGGATTTAGATCTTCAATTTTAATTTTCTAGTTTAGACTCATGAGAATAACTGTATACACAGAAAGTTCCACTGAATTCAAGAAGGCATGGGTGCTCATACAACTATTTGTGTGACTGTTGGGTTGGCAATGCGAATTACCAAACCCAGCTGACACTGGCAAAAACCTACCCCTAAAACCAGTATAGGACTAGAAAGAATTAAAACTCTAACATCAACTAATCTAGGTTTCAGGGTAATTTAAATTTTGGTCTTACTCAGTCATTTCATTCATCATGTATTTTTTCCTGCCAGAACTGCCATTTAGAAAATCCCAGTACAAACCACTTTTCAACACCTCATACTTTGGTTGGCTAATTTTGTCTGCTTCCTTCTTTCACCAGCTAGAAGTTGGCACTTAAGCTTACTGGACTCTTGACTGATCCACAGATGATCTTGCAGGTGAAGTTCAGGAAGAGATTAATGATCATCATCTCACCTTGATTACGAACTAAGCACAACAACATCATTTCAGCATAAATTTCAACAGTAAGTTCCTCCCACACAATCTTGTAATACACACTCTCTAATGCACCTACACATACATGAATAAACTCAAAAACAAACATTATCAAACTGTTTCACTTACAGGCTATAGAAACCTTATTTTCAGACTTGAATTCCCTGGAAGCACATAAGGAATTTCGAAGATAACAGCATTTTTTTTCAACTCCTTTTTTTTTGTTTGTTTGTTTGTTTGGGTTTTTGGTTCTGCTTTGGTTTTGTTTGTTTGTTTTTACTGTAGCCTTGCAGCATTTTAACAATCCGCATCTCACATAATTGGAAGCTCTCTGCTCTACTTAATATTATTATACACAGTACTTCCTAATCTGCATTTTAAAATTTCTTTTGGGGATATACAGTATTTTGAGTACAACTCAGATGTTATTAAACATCTGAAGATTGAAAACACGATACTGGACAGTAAAAGAACACCATCCCACAAAGAACAACATACAAACCATTTTTTCACAGTTCTAACAAAACAGGATTGTACATAAAATAGCTCAGTACATTGGTATGATCAAAACAGTATTAAGTTCACCTGATATTGTCACATATTTAAGGGCCAAATCCTGGCTCAATGTGCAGTTGAAGCCTAAACAGATGTTTAGAGGAAATAATAGAAAGCCACCCTGAAGTGCTATACTAATAACAATACAATTTTTAATCTACCAAAGATGTTTGGCCTGAAGTAGGTGTCTGAATTGTGCTACTGAAAGAACACATGGCCAGTGGTACTTGGCTCCTGTCCTAGGACATGTCTCTATGGATTTGTCATTGCCAAGGGCAGTGGAGGCTGAACAAGTCTTCCTCCTAGGTGTGACAGTTTTGGCAGGCATCTATATCTACTGTCCAGACAGAAGAGTTCAAAATCCTGTACATCTTATTCAGTAGTCCCACTGAAGCCAATGGAACTTCTTTGTGAGTAAGATGAAAAGGATTTGGCCCCTAAAGTTTTTAACCCTTTGAGTAGTAAAATAATAGTTTCATTGCACTTAGCCCACTTATTCACAATTAACTTTCTACTTAAAAACAGAAGATGGCCTTTGAGGCATAGGAAGTGTTGGTTCACAAAGAGGAAAGCATGCAGTAATGTCTGACCACTCATAGCATTTTGGAACTGAATTCCTAAGGGGAATTGCATATGACAGTATCATCCAATGTCTATCTAAGGTAAAAAAGATTGTTTCTTCAATTCTGAAGTACTATTTTCTGGGTACCTTAAAAAACTAATTAACTGGAGTATGTATACAGGTATAATTGGATATGTCTATGTCTCTGCTAGACTGAATAAACAACTTCATCTAACTGTATTAAAATTTTATGAAAAATATTGGAGCAGATGGATTTTTCAAAGAGCTTACTTCCATATGAGACACATGATCATGACTTTGGGAAATAAGAAATTTTGCTTTAATCCACAAGGAGCTTTTGATGAGTGGAATGTGCAAGAATATAATTTTTATATTTAAAACAAAGTAATCTTACTCTCTTACATGATTCCATGTTCTGTGATTGTGGATTTGAATTATTATTAACTTGAATTAAATGGGATAAAGGCTAATTAAATTAATCAAAACTATATGATAGTGCTACTCTGATCAAAAGTCATTGCAGTGCAGGGCATTCCAGTAATATGCAGCACTTGAAAGTAGAATTTGGGATTTAAAGTTGTGTAGTGAGCATGCAGACATGAACTCTGAGTTAGATCTAGAAAACAGAACTGAGTATCATGGAATTTATTCCCAACTGACAGAGTCAATTACTTCAGCACTAATACTGTGTCATGCTCATGCTGATACTCAATGTGTAGCGTCAACAAAGCTATAAAGAGCAGAGCATGAACGCCTAAAATGCTTGCTTCAACAACATCTGCACTCAGAGAGAATTTTGTAGTGTTCCCTTCCTGAAAATGAGATAAAAATATGGATGCCTTATTAACATTGCTATGAACATTTCTTCTCAGTGGCACCAGAGCCTGGAGGTGCATGTGAAGCCTATGTGAAATGGTTCAAGGGAGCAAACTTCTGCCTTTTGGTGATAGTAAATAATTTTAGTTCCTTGTATTGCTTCTTTGCTCCACAAACAGAAAGATACAGACATTTTGTGCTGACAGCAGTCCTTCAGTATCATAGAACCATAGAATTGGCCAGGTTGGAAGAGACCTCCAAGATCACCCAGTCCAACCTATCACCCAGCCCTATCCAAGCAACTAGAGCATGGCACTAAGTGCCCCATCCAGTGTTTTTCTTTAACACTTCCAGGGACAGCAACCCCAACACCTCCCTGGGCAGCCCATTCCAATGGCAAATCACTCTCTCTGTGAAGAACTTCCTCCTAATATCCAGCCTATACCTCCCCTGGCACAACTTGAGATTCTGTCTCCTCATTCTGTTGCTGGTTGCCTGGGAGAAGAGACCGACCCCCAGATCAGTCAAATTCTCAGGGCACATTATGGGCTGCATATCCCTTTGGCTAGCCAAATAGGATTAGGTTTCATGCTCAATTCCCCCACTGCATGCTGAAAGTTCCTGGAAGGTAATCTAAACTGAGCAAAGACTTCGTTTTCTTCACTAGGAAAACTTTACACACACAGCATTACTGTAGCATTTGGAAAAATGTGAATAAATGCTCCATAAATAGGGCTGTAATGAAGGCTTCAAAATGAGATGCATAGTGGTATGCCCAGGAGAAGGTTATTTTGAGAGATGTACCTAGACCTGGTAAGAAAGGTGTTAAGGTATCTCTTTGTTCTTATAAGAGAGTCTCTTCAACATCCAGTTTCCCCATGATTCACTGTTTTCCACACCTATGTCCTACTCTTCAAAGCAGACCCTGGAGTCTATTTCATCTTAATTCCTCACTCCACTAGTTATTTACCAGAATGATACTGAGTAAGAGAGACACTGTGCATCTTCTCCATGGACAGACATCTTTAGTCTCTCATGCTTCCTGGCATGAACTCTTCTTCCAGGTTTTGTCCCTGCTGTTGCAGTTTCTATCTCCTTGCATCGGTGAGGACCTTCTCAGATAAGAAATAACACAGAGGGACATTTCTACACAGATGAGAAGAGTAGGCATAGGAGGAAACATACTGACTGACAAGAGAGCCACTCTGGTGTGAGGAGGAGGATGGGATGGTGATCTGCTTTTTTGTGTACACCTAGGGGTCAAGAGAGCAATCTGGCGCCCAAGGTAGCCATTGGAGCTGGCCCATAGTGCTCACAGGAGTTAATTTTGTGGATTTGGGTCTTGAAGGCCACATCACAGTATTAGATATGAGAATTAAAAGATTTCATGGCAGAAGATAGACATCTCTTTCTAACTCCTAAAGCAGAAAAATATTTTGAGAAAATATCAGTGAATACCACTGCTCTCAAAAGGAAAGCATCTACATGCTACATACTCTGCTTTTGAGGGCTCTGTTTTTTTCTCCCTTCTGTTTGTCCAAATAGAAATTGCTTAGAAAAGAGCAAAGCTGATCAGTTTTATGATGACATAGCACACTTCCTATGTGTGATAAGATTTATTACTTGCAATATTTGACTTTCATTCTGGATTCTAAAAGCATTTAAACTCAGTATGAAAAAAGCTTCACAACAATTTTCTGAAGCAAGTTTATCTCTATTTGGTAAGTATGGAAATAAAAGCACAAAGAAGTTAAATGATTTGCCACAAATAGTAGAGTAAGTCAGTGGCAAAGTCAGGAAGAAAATCAAATTCTTCAGTTATAGGCTAAATCTCTCTTCCTGCTAAGAAAATTCATCTTCCCCCTAGTACACTGTTTCATGCCACCTGTAATCATGAAAACTGGTCAGTCTGCACTGCTGAAACTGTTGCAAAGCCAGATTTATTTTTTTTTTTTTCCCCATACAAGCACAAAAATGCTACTTAAAGGGTTAATCACACTGCTGTGCTGGTAAACATTTTTACTTATTGCTGGTTAGACCCATTTTTAAATACTGACTGGGACAGAAGAGACTGAGCTGGCCCTGGACTCTCTTGTCTTGGTGTTGGGCATGGATATTGTACAACAGGATACGCCCACAGTGGCCTCAGGCAGCTCATCTTCCTCTGCCCACTCATTGAGATCTGGGTTATAGCACTGAATGCACTTCTTGTATTTTTTCTCTATTTCATTCCAGCCACCCACTAAGTAAACTTTGCCGTTAAGGGTGGAGGCACCGGCTGTACTAACACCAGTTTGAAGCGGTGCCACATAACTCCATTGTCCTGTGTAAGGACTGTAACACTCCACTGGGAGAACATCAACTCTTTCAGCTCGACCCCCTAGCTGAGACCCACCCATGACATAGACTCTCTCCAGAAGGGACACTGCGCAATGCCATCCTCTTGGGGTGCTGAGGCTGGACTTATCCTGCCAGCTGTCTTTGCTAGGGTCATACATGCACACTGAGCGAGAGTAAGCATTATTAATGTAACCTCCTGTGACCAGGATACAACCATCCACCACAGCACTGGCATGGCAACACCTGGGCACCTCCAGGGGTGCCTTCATCTGCCACTGATTAGTTGCAGGCACATAGCATTCAATCGAGGAGAGGCAGCCCTCAGAATTGCGACCACCCACTGCAAAAAGGAGGCCATTGAACACATTCAGGCTAAAGTGGGTGCGCCGCTGATTCATGTTTGCCAGGTGAATCCAGGTGTTGAAACGAGGATCGTATCTGAAAGCATTAAAAAAAGAGGATAACTGTCTCACATATTGTTCCACTACATTCTGCAGTCCTGTCTCTGTCCCACTACTGCTGAAGGTGTGAAGCTGCTAAAAATTTTAGTTATTCACCATATTAGATGTCAATGGAATGAAGCTGGTGTTCCTGGTTAAATTTCCAAATGTAGTTTTTGGCTGGAGAATGTTAGTCTCATTCAATTCTGGTATTATTTCATTTAAGTAAATCTGACTCCTCTGTAATTTGATTTTGTACAATAAATTTATCAGAATACTGGCAAAACCCCCCTTCCAATGTACAATAGAAAGGGGTTTTTTTTTCAGTTTATGTCTACAGCAAAGATGTAAAAATTTACTAAAAGAGTTTTAAAAAATTATTTATACTTTCATCTTTTTAGAACTTTCTAAATGGCAAGTATACCTTCCCTGACATTCACACAATTCACGTAGAAAGAACATTTTTTCATTCTAACACCATTCTTATCTGAAATAACGTTCTTTCCTTGACATTTAAATGTGTGATTTCAAAAAAGGACATAGCAAATTATGACTTCTGAAGAAGCTGAGTGAGGTACTATAATAGGCCCATATATTTCCCTTGCTGGATGTTGAGGGTGTAAGAGAATCACACCAGAAAAGACTATGAGAAAGTAAATGCTAATTAGTAGCTGTGGTTCAGCACTGTCACCTGCAGCTCTGAAAACAAGCCCACAGACACACTGGTGTGACTTGACATGCTCAGTTTTAATGGCAGAACAGAGCAGAACTCATTTAGCCACTGACCATGAAGATACCCCCACATCCTCCCCACAATCAAGGACAGCTCCTTGTGAGAATGTGAGGCATAATCTAAAGGCAGAAGGTTGGGAGAGCAACAAGCATAATCTCCTATATGTGATATGTTTTTCTGACAAAGTGGATACCACAATAAAATCGATCTTGAGAAGGTTCCTCATTTGTTAACTTTGTATGTTGGTTGATGTCCTCAGAAGAATGTATCTTAATGTTCCTTCCAGGAGCAGAGAAGGAAGCATTAGTAGCACTGTGGCTGTGCATTGCCACTGCATGTCCACAGGCTCCGAGTTGTCTCACCTCCAGCCTTTGCTTCAAGATAGACTGTCAACTTTTAAACGGAACTATTTAAAACCTAGTCCCACACGTTTAACTATTGCATGGTGCCTATGCACTGTTCTCACCTTGCTATCACTACTGCAGTCCTTGGATGACTACAGATAGGAACTGTAATATTTCAGAAATGAGATATTATTTGGAATAGAGGCAAAACATAACCTTCAAGAAGAGATGATGATATTGCTTCTAAACTCTTAACAGATAAAAACCCTAAAAGATAGCAACTGCAGTATAAAAACTGGTGAAAATATGGTGGAAAGTGCATAGAAAGTCATGACGGTAATATATAACAGGTGGTTTTCAAAATTGTCTGTGAAGCATCAGAAGCATTTTGATTTTTAAAGTCTCACTACGTCTGATTTGGTGCATTTTATTGGCATCTTAGAACATCCCAGTTCCTATTTATTTCCTCCATTCAGAGGAAGTTTTCTCACTTCCCATTGTGCATGTGCAACCAAGGTGATTTTTTTGCATAACTTGCACGTTCCTGGCATTCAAACTTTAATATAGAATAGCATCTACATTTTCTCCATGCTGTCCCCTCTCTATTTATCTGATTGGTTCATGCTGCATGCCACAAATCAGCTTGGTCAAACTACCTGCATTTTGTGGAACAGAACTCCCCATCCCTTTTAAGCAACTGTCTAGTTACCTGCAGAAATTGCTGACTGCATGCTTGGCTTGGTTCCTGGCATCATTCTGGTCTTCCCCACCAGCCACATAAAGAAATCCATCCATCACCGTGACACACTGATTAAAACTTTTAGCAGGCATTTCACTCAGCTTCTTCCATCCATTTTCTGGATCTCTGTACAAGATGTCTCTGCTAAGAGACTTTTCTGCTAGAGCAGGGCGTCCACCAACAGTAACTAAGACTCTGAAACCTCCACGGATCCTGGTTCTTCTGGACTGAAGTGTGTTCTGGTGGTAGGGAAGCAAATGATAGTTCATAGCATCCACTAGAAGCTTATGGCAGTCTGCATCTTGCATCATTCTTGGCACAGTTTGAACATAATTAACAAGGTCTTGGGCTGAGATGGTACCAAAACGGATGTTACTTAAAAGATCGGCAGCAAACTTTACTCTTTTTTGGTCAAATTCCAGCCATTTTATTGCAATCTGGAATGCAACAATTTCAGAAGGCAACTGCAAGTCATCATCTGCAAGAAGTTCATTAATCTGATCAAATGTGAGTTTTAAGAACTGATCTGTTTCTGAAAATTCAATGAAGTTGTCTCTAATAAATTTGTGCGCTGCATCCTTGGTTGTTTTCAGTCCATATGTTTCTGCGATATTGGCAATGTACATACAATTCTCCACACTGATTTCTTGGATTAGAAAATCACAGCACATCTTTACAAGGGTGTGAATCTGTAGATAAATTGCTGTGGAAATAATACTCCCTATTGTATAAAGTGAAAGCGTAAGTTTTCCAGTGTAAGCGTAGGTGATAACCGTAGCTAGTCCCAATGGGGACACATCATTGAGGTCTACTCTTTGAGTGGATGGATCTTTCTTTAAGATGTTGTGAAAATAGTCACTGCTTGAAGCCATCACCACCTTATGAACACTGAAGGATTTCGTTTTGGTGCTGATAGTCAAGTCACAAAGAAAATTTTCTTGTCTCATTCTGCTTAGACCTTCCAAGAGGTTTGGGCTATATAATGGGTCAGAAACCTCAGATGAGATGCAGCTGAAACCATTTCCTCCATCTAAGAGTCCATTCAGTCCATTTAGTTTACTGAGAGGGCCATCTTCCACAATGATAGTCATTTCATTGATATCTGCTTTGTTCTTTTTCACATTCTTCTTCTTAGGGGCCATGACTGCAGTGAAATATTACAGCCAAGAGCTTGCTAAAAATAAAATTTAAACATTTATAGATACACCATGGTTGTGAAATTTAATAGCAATGTGACTATGCAACAAATCTAAGCTTTGTCAGTAACCTATAAAAGCCACAAATGCAAAACACGTAGAATAACCTATCTTCCTATGAACTATTATGCTGTCCTGAACTGTAGTGTGGCTATTCATTAGTAACAACCAATACTCAAATTGTGAAGAATATACCTGGAAGTAATTAATTTTTATAAAAAATAACAAGGTCATAAACTAACATTCATCTATTATCACCACATCCAAGGAATTGAGTACAAAATTTTTGTAAATATATATTGATACCATCTAGATTCTAGATCTGAATTCATTACTCTGAGGCACTGGAAAGATAAAGGATCCCACATTTGCTCATCCTTACTCCAGAGTACAGATTTACAGCCAATTTTAGAATTAGACCAGAAAATATTAATAGTAGGAGAATGTATCAAAATTTTAAAAATGCAAGATGAGGCATAAAAAGAAAATTAATTTTAGTATGACGTAACATTGATTAGATTTAGGATTTGCTTCAAACCACTTACAGGTTTTTGTAACTTTTTATTTTCTATACTGATCATAATCTATTTCCTATGTCAGAATCACAAATGGTTGTAGCACACTTTGCTTGCTTTTCAATATGAGTAATTTGAAATTTATAATCCTACTTCTGGGATTTGGCAGAGATTTAGGTAGAAAATGTCTAACTTTTATTTGAAAAAAAGTCATGCAAATTAGCAATATGTGTTAAACAAATTCTTTATGTGAGAAAGTAAAAACTATTCCCCTACTGCTATGTTAGGACAGATACTTGAATTATATGTATCAAGTCCAGGCAAATTCTAGCTCTTGCTGAAATTAAGAGCTAGTTTTTGTCAAATGCAATGAAAGACAGTCCCTAAGCAATTTTCAAAGGACATAGTTCAAACAAATCAATGCCTATAGAAATACATGCTGAAGGAAAGCACTGATTTTTAACAACACAGTTAAACGTATTATTGATGAGCCTGACATTCAAATAGATTAAAATATAGCATTTAGCTCTGTTATATCCATTGCTTTTCAAACAATTTATAGGTGCTAGCCTTTGTGATCTCACACTCATAAAAAACAGAACATGAAGAAATGCTCCTTAATGATAATACAAACAACTGGATTCTTTTAGATAACTTAATAAAAAGATGCTGTAATGTTTCAATTTAGAGTCTCGGCACATCAGTATTTCCTTAAGCACACAGCACATAACAAAATGGTAATTTAATTATAGAAAGGAATGGTTGCTGCCTGTGGGCACCAAGATTTTTTTTTTTTTTGCTGCTGCTAGATGACAAGCATGCGCGGAGCAGGCGAGAGAGAAGGCCATGTGTGCTGAAAGTGTCAGTGTCAGCCTGCGCTGACGTGAGCTGCGATCCCTGAAATGTCAGTGTGCCAGTGTTGGGGTCAGCTGCTGCCCAGCTCCCCCCTCTCCAGCTGCATTCCAGAAGCTGCATCTGTTGAGACCTATCAGAGTCACCTCCCAGAATAGCAACCTCCCAGCAGCTTGCCATTTTAAGACAGGTTCAATCGAAGGTATAGCTGCTGTTTTAGTATATTTGATTGTCTGACACAATTTTTGTTGCAAAAACCCTATGATACTGCAGGTGTCGTGTATATTTGCTGGCATAGAATAAAAGAAAACCAAAAATTTGTATGTCTTTTGATGCTATCCATAAAGTTTTATCTTTGCATAGCAATAGCCTCAACTTTATAGCTGGCAAGGGCGTATTATTTGGCAGTTGCATTTGTGGTTCTAAGTATTTTTAGAGACCAATAACTTAAAATGTTTAAACATGCAGCACTTAATATTATTGCCTCACTACATCATTGCAGAGCTCATTTAAATCCTCTCTGTAAAAATGTGTCCACTCTACAAAGTTTTTTCCCTGAAAACTTTTTCATCAGCAGAAGTGTCACCAGCTACTTCAGTGTATTAGCACATAAGTGACAAAACATGCAAAACCAGTGAAACAAATCAAACAATTCTGTAATAAATCCAAGTTACTTAGCTTTGAAAACCCAGGACAATTCAGTTTTCTGTAGCTGCTTGCTTTCATCCAATTTATTTTAGCTTAAGAACAACTCACTTTAAAGGACACTCAGGGACCCAAAACAATGCATTCAAATATCAAAGCAATGCATTCAAATATACAACTTCCTCCCACCCCTTAAAATATTAGTTTCTAAACATTATCAAAGTGAGGAGTTAAAATCCCCTTACCCTCCTTAGAAAAATGTTGTCCCAGAGCTGTCCAAGAAGACAGTGAAAATGTATCTTCCTTGAAAAAACGAGAAGACCAAACGAGAGAAAATGTGATAAAAAACAAAGAGAGAAATCAGACTCCACCTGGTAAGTTCCAGCTTGTGGTTTCCAGTGTGACGCTTTGCTGTTGCAGTGAGCAAAAGAGACCGGAGCCTGTGCTTGGGTGCTCTTTAAAATGACCCCTCCTCTCTGTCTCTCACTCGCTGCCTCTGCCCAGCCATGGGACCTCAGCTTCTCAGGGCTGCCTGACCTCCGGAAAGCAGCAGGACAAGCCAGACACATAGGTACAAAGGAGGAAAAGAAAGGGACTGTAAAGATAGTAAATCCACACGAGGTAATAATTGATTTGGGTAAGTGTAATGTGGACCACTGAGTTCCTCATCCCTAAACTTTGAAGGTCGCTTCCAACGCAAACCATTCTGTGATGACATCATTCTATTATCTAACATAACCAGCAGGAAATGCCAAGGAATAGCGGGCACTTTGGTTCCACTTTCTTATGGTTTCAGTGCTCAACCCTGGGAAGAGGGAAGGAGTCTGGCTGATGAGGATTCATAGTCATGTCCTATTTCTTGGCATTAGGTCATTGCTTCCATAAAGACTTGCCTTAACATTCAAGGTTAGTAGCTCACATTTCCTATTATATTTGCAGAGAGATGTGAACTTTGATCTTTTGTCTTCCAATAAAGTATCCTAACTTTTGGATTAAACCATACACTAGAATACTTTGCCTCTATCTCTTGTCAGTCAATTTCAGAAATAGCATAAAGCCAAATCTCCACATCCCAGAATTCCAACCCATGAGAGAGATAAAAGAGGTATATTGAGGGAAGTGAAAGAGAAAAGTTAGATTTTCTCTGACTGAACTCTGTGTAATGTAATGTTTCATCTGCACCAGTGGGTCCAGAGGAAGATTACAAAGGTAATCAGGGTCTGGATCTGTGAGGATCTGCTGAGAGAGTTGGGAGGAGAGAAGGTTCCAGGAAGACCTTACATTGGCCTTCTGGTACTTAAAGGGGGCCTACAGGAAAGGTGGGGAGAGGGTATAGCAATACAGAGGACAAGGGGGTAACAGTTTTAAACTGGAAGATGATAGATTTAGATCATATATTAGGAAGAAATTCTTTATTCTGAGGGTGATGAGCCACTAGAACAGGTTACCCAGAGACATTGTGGATTCCCCACTCCCTTGAAGTGTTCAAGACCTTTTTGGGCAACAAGGCTGGTGAGGGGGCTGGAGCACAAACTCTATGAGGAGTGGCTGAGGGAGTTAGGGTTGTTCAGCCTGGAGAAGAGGCGGCTCAGGGGAGACCTTGTCGCTCTCTGCAACTACCTGAAAGGAGGTTGTAGCCAGACAGTGGTTGGTCTCTTCTCCCAGGCACCCAGTGACAGAACAAAAGGACATAGTCTCAAACTGCACCATGGCAGGTTTATGCTGGATGTTAGGAAGAAGTTCTTCACAGAAAGAGTGATTGGCATTGGAATAGGCTGCCTGGGGAGGTGGTGGAGTTACCATCTCTGGAGGTGTTTAAAAGGAGACTGGATGAGGTACTTAGCACCATGGTTTAGTTAATTAGGTGCTGGGTGATAGGTTGGACTCGATGATCTCAAAAGTCTTTTCCAATCTGGTTAATTCTGTGATTCTGTGGATGGGGCTTTCAGCAATGTGACCTAATGGAAGATGCTCCTGCCCATGGCAAGTGAGTTGAAACTAGATGACCTTTAAGGTGTCTTCCAACTCAAATCACAGAATTATGGAATGTTAAGGGTTGAAAGGGATCTTGAAAGATCATCTACTCCAAACCCCCTGTCAGAACAGGACCACCTAGAGCAGGTTACACAGGAACACACCCAGGCAAGTTTTGAATGTCTCCACTGAAGGAGATGCCACAACCTCTCTGGGCAGCCTGTTCCAGTGCTCTGTCACCCTCACAGTGAAAAATATTTCCCTTATGTTTATGTGGAACTTCCTGTGCTCCAGCTTGCACCCATCGTCGCTTGTCCTGTCATTGGACATAACTGAGCCTGGCTCCAGCCTCCCAACACACCCTTCACATATTTATAAACATTAATGAAGTTACCCTTTCGTTTCCTCCAAGCTAAAGAGCCCCAGCTCTCTCAGTCTCTCCTCATATGAGAGATGTTCCACTCCATTAATCATCTTTGTGGCTCTGTGCTGGACTCTCTTAAGCCGTTCCCTGTCCTTCTTGAACTGAGTGGCCCAGAACTGGACACAGTATTTCAGATGTGGCCTCAGCAGGGCAGAGTAGTGGGGGAGGAGAACTAGGAGAACCATAGAATCACTCTGTGATTCTATGATTCTGTGATCTAACAGACTTATTCAGTTGCCTCCAGGCATGAATAGACTATTACAATAACTGCTGCAAAATAATACTTGTCATTTTGAACAAAAGAACATCTGTGTTGTACTGGAGTTACAAAAAGTTATGAGATAAAAATGAGAAATATGTAAGAGGGGATTAAAGGCAATTGAATGTGTGAAAAGAGAGTGAAGGAGAGGGACATAAATCCAAGCCCTCCCAAGAGCAACATGGTACCAGCTTTCCTTAAAAAAAATAGGGTCACAGCTGCAAAAAATTAAGGGCAAAGCCTTATTTTAAGACATAGCTTAGGAACTTGTCCTTGCTACACCACTTTTTTTTTCCTCACATGTGAATTCCTACTGCTTCAAATACAGAACTCAGTATAACATCAGTTTAAGATGTAGGATGACATCTATCACCTCCTTAACACATCTAAATATGTTTTAATTTACCAGATAAATCGAATTACAAAATTCCTTACATGGACAATTATTATTAACTTTTTTTTTTTTTAAGTTCTGCTGTAACAGGACCAGCTGTAATTATTTTTACACGAAGAATATATTCCCCCTGTGCTTTGTGAGTTTTAAGAATTTTTTAACAAATATTTTCTGTAGAAACAGCAGACATATTTCTGAAACAGAATTTCTAAACAAATACATCCTAGTGAATCTGAGTTACTCAGTGTTCCTTTTTCTAACTCCTCAGGCCAAACCTCTCACATTGTTCTACCCCCTAAAACTCTTATTTAGCTCTTCTTAGCTCACACAAAGTCTTCTCTTTCTGGTTTCACTCATTCCTTGGAAACTCACCAAGCACTGGCTGTGGGGCATGGAGAGGACCCTAGGGATGAGATGGGAGCTTGCAAGCCTTGGCAGGGAGCTGATGGCACAACTCAGCTCTTGAGCATGTAGTGACTGAGCAATTACTGGAGCTATATTTTTGCGTGACAACTTCACTTCTTCCTAACATAAGTCCTACACTGATGCCAAACAAACAAATCAGCTTAACAAGGATAGCAAACTTGGAATTCTTTCCTCTACCAAAATTATGACAGGTGATATGAAGAATGCTGCAGTTAGATCTGGGCCAGAAACATTTTCTTGATCTAGGAAAGTTTTTTGCATGAATAGTAACCTTAACATGCAAATAATAGACTTATGACTACTTAAAATTCCTCTGTAATTCAGACTGGACACACTTTTCTAACACTTTCCCTGAACACCGCTTGAAAGAGTGAAAGGTGTTGTTCTATATATCTATTTTAATTATACCTACCCTAGCTCCCAAGGAAACACTGCAAAGTCACAGATCATTTTAGGAGGGCCTTATTCAGCTCGGAGTCTTTGAAGGCATGTGCTCAGCTCCAGCTAGCTTCAGGGCAGAGATCCTGTTTCAGTTATGCCATTTGCACAGCACCAAAAAAATAAAAAAAAAAAAAAAAAATCCATGCCCTGTGTGACCTTAGGAAAACCACAGAGGAGCCACAGTGATAGCTACAGGGCCCAAAAGTCCTCTGAACCTTGAATAAATCCCAAATCCAACAAACGAGAAAACCCCCCATTAGGTATCAGGTTGTAAGTGAGGTAGAACAGAAGGGGTAACTGCTTGAGCCTGAGTGCTACCTTCACCTGCAGGTTAGGATTGCAGGACGATGGAAACCAGTCCTGTTTTCAGAAGCCGTTGTGCTTAACATCTGCTAAGCAAACTTACAGCCATGCAGAGACAACAGACACCCCACAAACCTTATTCACTTGCAGGCGGCTGAACAACTTTTCATGAGCAATAGCTCCCCAACTACCACCTGGTGCACTCCGGGGGAAAAACCTCTCACAGCTTCCCCAGGCTGGCACAGCTGTACGGACAGACCCCTTGCTGCACTCGCAGGATAAAAGCACACACCATGGTGTTTTCTGGGGCAAGATGCTGTTCTCCTTGTCCTGTTTACCTCCTTACTCTAGTTTATAGCTATGCTTGTACAGCACCACAGTGTGTATTTAAATAAAGTCAAAAGAAGCACAACAAAGAAATGCATGCAATCTTTATTGCTATATCGTTTGGTAGCAAACAAGCAAGTAAGCTGCGGGTATTACAAAAACCCGGTAGGGATAAGCCACTACGGGTCAGGCCCTGTTGTCTGTTCCTGCCTTTGTGGGACAGAGAGACCTGAGCTCAGGTTTGGGCCCAAGAGAGCTGCCTGCACCACCTGTGAACACGTCCCTGGCTGTCGACCTGCGTTCACAAACACCCAGAGAAAGCTCAGCCGTGGGCATAAGGCAGCTTGGAGGGCCCAACGGCGCGACGAACAGCAGAAAGCATAGGAGAGGCGGAGCTGAAGTGACAGTAGGCAGTGATGACCTGGCTGGTAGGGACGGGCGGAAACACCTGAAGCAGGGCCGGGCCGCGGCACCGCCTATGGCGCTCTGGACTCTGCTACAAGAGGGGCGTGCGGCGGCCGCACCACTCTAGGCGAGGTGGGGAGGGACGGGGAGCTGGGCCTCCGCCATGGCAGAGCGCCGAAGCATCCTGCAGCGGGTACAGGAGCTGAAAGAGCAGCTGGGCTGCGCGGAGGAGCCCGCGGAGGTAGGTGCCCTGCGGCCGCGCTGGTTGCGGCAGAGACGGGCAAGGGTTCCATCTCGAGTCATTAGGGTTTTCCCGGTCTCTTCATGTACGTTTGCGTGTCTGTGAGTAAGGCAGAAGCTGTGCAAGGGGCCTGTGGTGAGGTTGGCTGAGGCCGCCGGCCCTCGCCGCACAGAGGAGCTCCAAGTCCGTGGAGTTCCCTCCCTCGCGGCGCTGGCAGCTGTTCGTGCTGAGCAGGGACTGCGATGCTGGAGCTCAGCGCAGACAGCTGCGCCGCCAAGTTGGAAACTGCGTGAGGTTACAGCCTGGATCTCCATTTTATTTCTGTCTCATGTCACGACCAGGTTAAAGGAGAACGGGATTGCCTTCCCTTACCGCATTAAAGGAGGGGTGGAGTTCAGGTTGCAGACCCTTGTTTCCCCAGGGGAGGAAAGACTGAAGCTTTCAGTGGGTAGCCGTGAGGGAGATGGACAGTCAAAGCTGGGTGTCGTGTCAGTACATCTAGCAGGTACTGGTTGTGTGAAAACTGTCTGACCAGATCAAAATGCAGCATCTAGGATGCTGCTGTCTACGTTTGTAAAAGTTTTCTTGGTGAAATAGCTAATTCCACTTTCTTTTAAGGCTTGCAGCAGGAGGAGTTGGACCTGTCTCGTCTTGAGTTTTTTGTTGTTCTTAGTGCAATAAGAACAAAGCTTCTCTTATCGCTGAAAGAAACCGGACAACTTGTGCAGGATAGTGGGGCAGCTCAGTGGCTGCAAGGACCTGATAAGGAATCCTTGAATCGAGCAAACATCAGTGAGGAGAGGGATCAGAGCAGCTTGTGGAAGCTGTGCTTGACACTCGAGGTATTGAGAGGCAGACAGGGAGATAAGCACAGGTGAGGGGAAAAGAAGACATCCTCTGTTTTCTGAAGGGCAGCCTGGACTCTGCCAAATTTGCTTCTGTGTTATACAGAGTAATAAATCACATTTGACTGAACAAGGTGTAGTCAAAATGAGGAGTTGTTTGAAAGTCTAGAACACGTTTGCCATGATAGATTTAAAAGACATTAAACCTGATACTTTGTGGAAGTGTCTGGCTGCACAGAGTGGCAGTAAAATTTAATCTGCATTGTGTTTGATAGCTAATGAACTTGAAAAGATTAGTTATTAATCATGTCCGCTGTTTGCTGTCAAAGTATGTGTGTGCATGCATATATATGAAATACCAGTTTTCTTAGCCAGTAATGGTTTATCTTTCTGAATGTCAGTGATGTAGGCTGTGTCTGTCCAAATGCTAATGTCTGCGCAGGTCTTTCCTCAGATATTTTAATCTGCAGTTCAATGAACCTAGAATTTTGTTGTGCTACGGAAGTGATCGGATATTGTCTTTTTGGTATGCTAGTCAGAAAAAGAGATTGAGAGGGAAGAAAAAGAAACCATTCCAGAGGTAATTGATTTTTAAATGATTTCAAAACAGTGTTTTGTGTTCAGCTCAAATGAAAAATGTGAATAGCCCTGGCAGATTTCATGCCCTCAAGGGAAGAGATGCATAGTTTCTACGTGGTGTGACTGCAAGCAGGTGCTGCATAAAACGGGACTAATGGTGGTGCTGCAGCACTCCTGCTGTCTCTGGAGAAACAGGAGTACTTGGGCATTACAGGAGCTAAGGAATGATAGGGAAAGTGGTAGCCATAAATTGTCAGTCATGAAATGCACTGCTAATAAAAGGTAAATCTAGTAATAGATAATGTATTTGTAGTCAAAGAGGACAGTTTTAGGTATGTGTGGAAAAATAATAATATTACGAATATGTATGTAGGTAAGTGTTGACGTTGCCAGTATTTTTGTTCCATACTTGAGAATAATATTTGTCTTAGTCACTTTTTAATAATTAATACTTTCTGACTTGGTAGTAAGTAGAGAAGATGCAGAACATTGTTCACATCAAAAGTTTGTTAGTATGCAAGTTTTGATAGCAACCCCAGTGAGTTATCAGAGAACTGACCAAAGAAAGAACAGAACTAAAGATGCAGGTTTTTAATGATCATCAAGGTGTTAGGGAAGTTCATCAGCACAGGAAAAATGTACTATGCTATTATTTATACAGGAGAATGAAATGATCTTCATTGACATGGATCACAAAAGAATGGGTTTAGCATCTGCATGTTGTTGCATATAAGATGCAGTTGATGCAGAGTTAAAAGATGGTGCAGTGGTCCATGCCACTCAGTGAGACTATGTAGATATGTACTGTCAAATTTATCACAAATTTTATTCAACTGACACTAGCTGTCATAAATATAGAATCATAGAACGGTTTAGGCTGGAAGAGACCTCAGAGATCCAGTTCCAACCCCCCACCATTGGCAGGGACACCTCCCACTAGGTCAGGTCGCTCGAGACCTCATCCATCCTGGCCTTGAACACATCCAGGGAGGGAGCAGCCACAACCTCCCTGGGAAACCCGTTCCAGTGTCTTGCCACCCTCACTGTGAAGAATTTCTTCCTAACATCCCGTTCAAATATCCCCTTCGCCAATTTGAACCCATTCCCCCTCATCCTGTCATTACAAGACTTTGTGAATAGTCTCTCCCCAGCCTTCCTGTAGGCCCCCTTCAGATACTGGTAGGCTGCTATAAGGTCTCCTCAAAGCCTTCTCTTCTCCAGGCTGAAAAGTCCCAATTCTCTCAGCCTGTCCTCATAGCAGAGGTGCTTCAGCCCTCTGATCATCTTTGTGGCCTTCCTCTGGACTCTCTCCAGCAGTTTCATGCCCTTCCTGTGCTTGGGGCTCCAGAACTGCACACAGTACTCCAGGTGGGGTCTGATGAGAGCAGAGTAAAGAGGAAGAATCATCTCCCTTGCCCTGCTGGTAATGCTTCTCTTAATGCAGCCCAGAACACGGTTGCTGTCTGAGCCACGTGTGCACACTGTTGGCTCATCTTGAGCTTCTCATCAACCCAGACCCCCAGGTCCTTTTCCTAAGGGCTGCTCTCCAGCCACTCACCACCCAGCCTGTATTTGTGCTTGGGATTGCAGCGACCCAGGTGCAGGACCTTATACTTGGCCTTGTTGAATTTCATGAGGTTGGCCTGGGCCTCCCTGGCCTCCAGCAAGTCGACTGTGCCACAGTTTGGTGTCATCTGCAAACTTGCTGAGAGTGCACTTGATTCCTCTGTCCATGTCACTGACACAGGTGTTAAACAGCACTGGTCCCAGCACTGACCCTTGAGGGATGCCACTTGTCACTGGTCTCCAGGTGGACATTGTGCTGTTGATCAATACTCTCTGCATGTGACCATCCAGCCAATTCCTTATCCAGCGAGTTGTCCACCCATCAAGTCCATGTTTTTCCAGCTTGGTGACCAGGGTGTCATGTGGGACAGAGTCAAAGGCCTTACTCAGGTCCAGGTAGATGACATCAGTTGCCCTTCCCTTGTCCACTGCTGCTGTGACTTTATCATAGAAAGCCACTGAATTTGTTAGACATGATTTGCCCTTGGTGAAGCCATGCTGGTTGGCATCAGGCACCTCTGCTTTGTTCTCCATCTGCCTTAGCAGAGCCTTGAGGAGGATCTGCTCCATGATCTTGCCAGGCACAGAGGTGAGGCTGACTGGTCTGTAGTTCCCAGGGTCATCCTTTTTTCCCTTCTTGAAGATAGGTGTTATATTTGCCTTTTTCCAGTCAGCAGGAACTTCACCAGTCTGCCATGACCTTTCAAATACAATGGACAATGGTTTGGCAACTTCATCTGCCAGTTCCTTCAGGACCCGTGGGTGGATCTCATCAGGCCCCATGGACTTGTGCACGTTCAGGTTCCTTAGGTGCTCTCGAACATGATCTTCAATTACAGTGGGCAGGTCTTCACTTCCCCAGACCTTACTTTTGCCCTCTGGAATTTGGACATCATGGCTGGAGCACTTACTGCTGAAGACTGAGGCAAAGAAGTCATTGAGCACCTCAGCCTTATCCATGTCCCCTGTCGCCAGCTCTGCATTTCCCTTCTGAAGGGGCCCCACATTCTCCCCAGTCCCCCTTTTCTCACTGATATACCTGAAGAAATTCTTTTTGTTCCCCTTAATGTCCCCAGCCCTATTCAACTCCAGCTGTGCTTTAGCTTTCCTGACCTGATCTCTGCTTCCATGAACAACATCTTTGTATTGGTCCCAGGTTACCTGTTCTTTCTTCCACTCCCTGTAGGCTTTCCTCTTGCGTCTAAGTGTGTCCAGGAGTTCTCCATTGATCCATGCAGGCCTCCTTGCATTCTTACCTGCCTTCCTCTTTTTTGGGATGCATTGCTCCTGGGCCAAGTCTCTTAAGGCATTTGACTTGCTTTTATATGATGCTGATAACACTAGTAATACTATGGACCTGATGCAATACATAAATTGGATTTTAGTTGCACTTCCCCAAAATAAGTGTCAAACCTCATCAGAAAACTCTTTTTTTGTGGTGGGGTGTTTTGGGTTGGGGAGTGATTACGCAGGTGTTCTTGACATGATGCTATTAAAATATTCGTTAATTTAGAAGAAATACAACAATTGTAGAGAAATGCTATAAATAAGTAGTTTCTGTCAAATTGAGACACTTCTGTAGAAATCAGCTTTGGTCATGTGCTAGGCTACACTCATTTGAGCAACATGCATTTTAACATGCCTTGGTGGAAAGTCACAGCTAGGAACTATGGACATAGGTCGTTTGGGATAGTATACTGTTTTGGAAAGCATTGACTCTTGAAATTGTATGAGCTCTGCTGCATTATCAGTTGAGCATGAAATTGCAGTACAATGCAGAGACTTAGGGAATAAATACAGTCTTTGGATAGTTTAGCAGAGTTATGCTATTACTGCTATATAGTATGAGAGGGACTGTTACAGGGATGTTATATCCTGTTCTGGGGACTGTTTTTATAAGTGACACTGCCAAGATGGAAAGATGGTAAGGCAACCAGAGAATGGCTATAGTTCTGGCCAGCATAACTTACTGAAACTAAAGAACCAAGGTGAAGTGTGTATATTTCTGTTATATAAGATATTTGAAGGAAGAATCTCTCAATTAGCAAAAAGAGGCCATTAGAGTCAGTAGAGGAAAACAAAACTTGGTAAATGGTCTTTGGCTGTTTTCTGATGTGGTTTTAAATTTGAGGGGTATGGGGTTTTTTGTTTTGTTTTACTGAAGATGTAGGAATTAATTACTTGGGAAGGAATTGGATTTTTCTAATGTGTTGTATTGATACTCTTTCAGATAAGGTGTCTTAACTTATCCAGAAATTGAGAACTTTAAATTTCACAGCCTGTGTTATAGAAGAGAATGAGCAAAATAATCATAAGAATCTCTTTGAAAGAGAGATGCAGCTATTGAGTGAGAAGGGAGGGAGAAAAAGTAGGAAGGAGTTAACTGTGATGACACTGAGTTAGTGTTTTGATCACAAATGGCCTGGGGACCAGTTAATGGGTCCCATCCTTCTGGAGGGATCAGGCATTACTGTAAATGTGGAGACTGTACAATGCTTGTATAAGAGATGATGGAGCAACATTGCAGTGGCAAGAAACCAAGCATGATGCACCTGGGATCTGCTGGTATCATCACTTTTGTTTATATTTTGACTCTTGGAAAATTGTTGACGTGCTTCTTTCCCATTGCTCTTAGTCCTCTGCTTTCCAAATGCCCACCTTCTTTCCCTCTGCTTCACCTTAGCTTGCTCTTGTTCCTATTATCATCTTTACTTTTGTCTCTCGCTAGTGTGTGTGTGCCAGGTCTCAGTTTCTCCATAAGATCTGCTTCTGTTTGCTTACATTTCACTAAGACCTATGTCTTGGATTTGCTTGGAATGTAATTTATTGAAAGAACCGACAATTGTAAGAACTTTGGATCATTCTTTAGAAATCAGTATTTGGGAATCACATAAAACAGTTCAGGAAGTCTATATAGAGAACTTCCATATTCTTCATAATTTTTTACTGAATTTGCCATCTCTTTTAAAGTGAGTCAAGCTTCTCCATGAGGGCATAGCTGCAAAGTAAAATAGTCTGAAAAGCAGTGGTGGGTTACATGTGTGTTGTGTTTACATGGGAAGACTTGGGATAAAGATACTGGATACTGTCCAGTGAGATAAAGAAGACCCACATGGGCTGTAAATGTTATGTTAAAAAATATGGTTAGAGCAAGACATTTCAACAGTCAATTTTAATTTTGTTTTTGAAGGCCTGCTCAGAACAGACTTCAGATAAATTACTTTATCTTTTGCATTATTTTATTCAGTAATTACAATGATGCACCATATCTAAGTCTGTTTCTAACATGTGTTAGTTTCAGTGACAAGGCTTTACTGTGTTTTGCACTTAACAATATACTCATCTGTGGCCTTTCACTGAAGTCTGGTAGATACCTGAGCTTGATGTTTGTGCTTCAAAAAACAAACAGCCCCTACTTAGCTAGAGAAATCAGAACTCTCTAGCAAATAGGATAAATACAAATACTGTAGACCGAGCTGTTCCTTGCTTTTGAGAGATCAGGACTGCTTCTCCTAAAAGGCTCATCAGGGCCTTTGATCAATGTTTTCTATTTTTAATGAAACCCTCTTGTCTTAATTTGCCAAATGTGACACACACTTTAAGAAAACAAAATGAACAGTGTGGTCTTTAGCTTAGAACTTTTTTTGTTCAATAAAATGTGTTGACTGCTTTTGGACATGCTTATCATCTAGGTACTTTTGTGGTTTGGCCTTTTGGCTTGAAGCTGTAGGAATGGTAATTGTATGCTTTCTGAATCTGTTTTGAAATTAAATGAGCTTTATAAATTAGCTTAGACTAAAACTCATCAAGAGGAAGCACTCAAATGCCCAATGGTCTTTGTAGCTTTATGAAAACATCTTCAAGCATTCTTCCATTTACAGGTTCATCTATGGCAAGTGGGATTTATTCCCAGTGGTTTGCACTACTGAAGTACCTATTTGCCTTGTAAGGCACAATATAATCTGTTTGCAATGAGTTACAGTCTTTTTTTTATTGTAAAATAAATTACATGAATAGGGATATATATTTTTTTTTAAATCAATCAAACAAACAAACCCCCCAAAAAACCCTAACCTAACATTGATAACTTATTTTCTAATACTGGTGCTTAGTATTGCTAGCAATATTAAAATATTTTTCTACTTTGCAGTGCATATTTTCCCTGATGGGATTATTTAGAAAACATCTTCAGCTCATAAAATAGCTAGGTTATACCTATAAAACCCTTGGGAAAAGTTGAATGTTAAGCTTGCTTTGTTCTCAGAAGGAAGTGTACTTGTCTTAAGCTGCAAAATTGTTTTTAACTTCATTGCATGTATTCTTAACTTGCTGGCTCACGGAATGTCTTCCTCTGAAATACAGAATAAGCAGAACTTCACATGATATTCGTACCAGCTCTGATACTTTGGTCATGAAGCTTTGTCAGTATCCTGCCATTTCTTAGTTAGATGAGCTTTCTGGGAGAGAGTTGACTTGTTACCCCTGGTCCTAAGTGTATGTCTTACTGTTAAAATTTTTCTCATGTTTTCCTAGGTTGTGAAGTATTTCTCCTGTACTTCTGTAGGTCTGAAACACTGTTGTAGGGTGAATATACAAGAACTACATTCCAGGCATGTATGTAGAGCCCATTGTACACAATAAAATAATGTGTGGCATTCTACTACTATGCCATTGCTTGTAACAGTAGAGAAAAATACTCCCCCAGTCCCAGGGCAATTTGTAAGTAGTTTCTTCAAGGTTGCTACTCGCTTATTTTAGTCTTTCTTCCATCTTCTGTAACACCATTTCATAGACAGTATCTAATATGATAAATGGTAGTTCATCAGTTATTTAACTTTGCACAGCTATTTCTGTAGTTACAGATTCTGGGTAGTCTGTTTTGCATTCCTGCAGGTTTCAGCCATTGCATTCAGAAGTGGCAATGATACGAAACACCTGACTAATATTCCAGGTTTGTGAAAACCCTATGAAATGCTGGTCCTTTAGTTCTGCATTAGTTTTGTTATCTACATAACACAGCTTCATGGAATTTTGTTGAAGAAAAGGCAAGCTGCTTGGCTGTGGTCAACCGAAAGACTCTGGGTTACTGTATAGCTGTTGCCAGAGAAATTGTATTATGTTGAAGAAATTTATACTCTGCTTATGAATGAGACTTTTGTTACTAAAACTTCTCATAGGAAGATAAGGGGTTTGTATTTGAAAAATTTTCTTGCTTTGATGGGAATGTTCAGTTTTGTAATAGGTGGGAAGGAAAACAGCTGCTCTAGCTTGAGCTTTTACAAATTGCAGTTAAGTTTCCTAAAACTTGTTTTTTGCAAACTAGGTTAGCTCTGACTTTTGGTTTAGACTGGTGGAGTGGTGCTGCTGGCTGGATGACCTGCTGGGAGACTTGTTGATTTTTGCATGGTGATGGTTCTGCATAATGTAGCTTTTTCTATTGATTTTGTGACAAGTGGGGATCACACTACACGAGGAGTGTGGGCATATATATGTAGTCTGTACTAATGTATTATTGATCTTTATTGTAATCTTCATGGTGGTAAATCCATACCTACTGTGTTGTGGCATCAGCGAAATTGGGAGGTTGGCAGCCCTGATGTGTAGCGAAGTGTTTACGTTTTCCTGGAGTTCTTGGACATTCCACAACAGGACTGAATATTTTGGATTAAATGTGTGGATGAGGATAAGAAAAATATAATAGACCTTTAGATTTTGTTTTTAAAGAAAATATTCTTATGTTTCTTTCCAGATTATAAAAGCACTTAAGGTACTACAGGGTTTGGATATGTCACTGCACATTCTAGTGGTAAGTGACCAATAATACATTAAATTCTTCCATAGTGAATTACTGTGTTAAATGCTGGGGTCTGCAATTATACCTGTGAACATGGTGCATTTTGTAATTTTGACTCTTAATCAACATTTCTTTAGGGCTCTGTACAGGGAACTGTAGAGCCTTTTCCAAAGGCCATCTGGAAGCCGGACATGCAGGGGAATATAAATGGAGTATTAGGCTAACAGGGTTTGTACTGAGCAGAGATCTGTGCCTACAGAGAACATTCTGCTACTGAGGGTTGGTTTCTTTTCACTGTAAAGCTGTTCTCAAATAAATATATAAGACAAAGCAAATAGTGTTTAGGTGAGTTATCTAAATATTTTATTAGCAAGGTCAAGGTTAAGTTAGCTTCTTGAATTTAAAAAGCAGGCATTATAAGTAAGGGTACTTGTGACTTGTATCTGTATCTATGCTGTATCTTTTGAAATGTTATGTTAGAAATTCTCATGCTGATCTAAGAAGCTTCTAGTTGTTGTGAGCAATGCGTGTGTATTTTGGTAAAAAGACAAAATGTGTTTTTGGTGAGAGAGCTCTTTGGAGAGTAAGAAAAAAAATGCATTAATCAAGATTTGACTGGCCTGTTCGAGCAAAGGCATTTGCCTGCCTTAAATACTCCTACTTGTTCTTTATTACTGTATTCCAGTAGAAGTATTTCTAATGGGAAACAAAATAGTTTTATATTGTAGGTAGTTGTTTAAAATGACAATTTGTGTTCCTAGAAAACTTGCATATTTTACAGTATGACACGCTTTTCAAGTCCAATAGACAAAGACATCTTTCCTCTTAAAACCAAGGACTCTGTGTATTTTTAATGCAATTGAAGAACATAAACAGCTTTAATAAATAATCCCACTGAATTTCTTGCATCTATTTGCAATACCTACCAAACCATCATTGCTCAAATTGTATACAATCTAATCAAAGTAAATTTAAGGAAAACCTTTATTAAGGTGTGAGCTGATTATGTGGGAGTAGCATGTTGTATATTTTTCTGTTCAGACTTTACAGGAGTTTAATTTCACTAGCTAGCAAAAGCATTAGAAGGTTACTGCAAACCTAATGTATATAGGCTGTACTGACAATACAGGATTTTTAAAACCCTGAGTTGGAAACTGTTTAGTCATTAACTCTGCTCCTCTGACTCCATGCTACTCCTGGCTGAAATGCATCTTGAATTACAATATGTCCACCATGTGTGCTCTCTAGCATGTTAAAATGTACCTGCATAAACCTTAAAGGGAACTGGAATTGATTGTGTTTTGTAGGAGTACGCATTCAAGCCAACTGAAATTCTTGACTGCATATATTTAATGGAGTACAATTACTTTTCTGAGTCTTAAGGATTAAGACTGCATTTCATTCCCCATTTTGATTATAAATATCTATTTTTCTTTCAGTTCTGCTTGCAATACAAAGAATGAGTGAATGAGTTTATTTTTGTAGCTGCCGTAAGGCTGCTAGCCTAAAACTGTTTTATAACAGTTTTAAAGAAGCTTTTATTTGGGATGTTAGTCATGATTTAGTCTGTTAATTTTTCCTGCATTATCTTCAACAGGAAACTGGGATAGGCAAAACAGTTAACAGTTTTAGGAAACATGCAACTGCTGGAAATGCAGCTAAAACCTTGGTGAAACAATGGAAAAAACTTATTTCTTCAGAAAATCAAAGGTAGGCATGAATTAACTTAAAAAAAAAAAGTGAATTACACTGCATTATAACTGTAAAATACAGTTTGGAAAGTTTAGGGAATGTGTTTGGAATGATGAATATGCAGCAGGACAAATCCATAAATTGAATGGAAGAAATGTGCATTTTTAAAAACACCAGAAAACAGATTGGAGTGATTTGACCAAAAGTGTTGGTCAATTAGCCAACTAGCACTCAAATTTCAACTGCTTTTTCTGTCTGCACAAGGTTTTGGGACCCAGGTAATGCAAGCAGAACTAGGCCAATGATGGTCACTCCGTTGCACTTCAGGGAAGTTGGAAGCTTGCTTTTTCCTTCCAGAGGTGGTGATTAGATGAGGCTGCTCTCTAGTGATTTGATTGTATAGAGGGCTTTGCTATAATGTTCTTGTGGACTGAGGGGGTGCTTCCAGTAAGAGGAGTTGCACTGAAGAGATGTGATGTCTCAGAATGAAGCAGCCACCAGTGCCATGGCCAAACTGATTGTGCTTTAGACCTGACAATTTGAGGTAGTTTTGCTGAGAAAGCTAAAGATTTAGATAGACTAAATAGTGTACTTCTAAATCTGAAGTTCAAATGAGGAATACCAGAACATGTGCTAAGCGAAGCATGAAGGCTGACCTAATCTGATCTGTATCATCCACAGAACACATTGTAAATTCTTTGTCTCCTAGCTACTGTGAGTATCATGTCTGTGTTTTAAAGCATGCAGGGAAACTTGTGCAAAGAAAACTAGTGTTCAACACATAAGCAAATAGTACTGTCAGACATGATTTCCTGCTGGTGGCTATATCCTTACTTTCCACTACTTCTTGTAGCGTTCAGCACTGCTGTACCCATGAGTGGCATTGCCAGGTAGTGTACTGATAAAGAATAAGAGCACAGCAGACCACAGTTCTGGGTCTTGTAAAATTAGGACATAGTGTGACTCAGTGCTTTTATCACTTTTACCTATATTTGTAAAACTTTGTCAAGCATTTGGCATCAGATGTAGCATGGGATGTGATTAAAAGAAGGTATTTTGTTTTTTATATTGCAGTGCTCACAGAGGAAGAAAACAAAATACTGAAAAAGATGAGGCAAAATCTTCTGTTTCTGAGGAGATTAAACCTTCAGAGAAATCCAGAGCATCTGTACTGGTGTCCAGAAGTTCCAATAGTGCTCCCATTTCTAAAAAATTGAATAAGCAGCATACTTGTAGTGGAAATACCCACCGAAGTAGAGAGTTGGAGTCTGAAAAAGAATGTGATCATAAGGAACATAGCAGCCCTGGTTCTGATAAGCAGCGTACTTGTAGTGAGAAGACCCACCAAAGCAGAGATTTGGAGTCTCTAAAAGCATGTAGTAGCCACAGTAGTAGTTCTAATGGTGCTTTCCAGGGTATTGATCCTCAAGCTGAAAAAAATGACTTCAAAGAGAAAGACAACAAGAAAGTTTCAGAAAAGCAGCGGTCCTCTGTAGTCAAAGACTTGTCACTACTGAAGGAAAAACCTAGCAAAGATTATCCCAAACAGAGAAATCCTAAGCATGTGAGGAAACCAAAACAAATTCATGTAAAAAAAAGAAAAGCTGAATTATCTAGTGATGAGGAATTTGAGCCTCCTACTATGTCTTTTGAATCTTATCTTAACTATGATCAGGTTACTGCAAAAAGAAAGAGGAAGACTTGTTCTACTGGCCATCAGCCAAAGAAGTGCAGTAAACATAAGAGAAGCTCATTACTAAGAAAGACTTCAGTGTTTTCTCATGCAAATGAGGGAGAGAAAGATGTAAAAACAAGTGAAGGTGATCAATCAGAAACTCCCAATAAAAAGGTAAACCACTGCATAAGTGAGATGCTAGCAAAGAAAATGCAGACAAATAAGTGCTTTAGATTCTTTATTTTCAGTGAAATTCAGCAGTGTTTATTTTAAACAACAGATTGCATGGCTCTGGAACATCAACTGCATTGCAATTGCCAATAATTGAGGCAAAAAAAAAAAATTGCATACTGGCAGTTTACAGTTGACTCATCTTGCATTTTTAGAATGATTTTCAATGTGACAGTAGCCTTTGTTCCACATCAGCTAGTTTGCTTTTTACCTGCCAAGTAAAGTAAGCACGGTATTGCATATTAAAATTTCATAGCCATGGGGACTGGGTTAGGGAGCAGTTAAGTAAACTGAACATCCATAAGTCCGTGAGTCCTGATGGCATGCATCTGCGAGTGCTGAAGGAGCTGGCAGAGGACATTGCCAGACCACTCTCCATCATCTTTGGTAAGTCATGGTGGACAGAAGTGCCTGGGGACTGTAGGAGGGCAAACATCACTCCAATCTTCTGAAAAGGTAAGAAGGAGGACCCAAGTGACTATAGACCAGTTAGCCTCACTATCCCCAGAAGGATAATAGAGTAGCTTATCCTCAGTGCTATGCTTATCCATACAAAGGATAAGAAGCTTATTGAGAGCAGTCAGCATGGTTTTACAAAGGGGAAGTCATGTCTGACCAACCTAATAATCTTCTATGAGGATGTAACCAGTTGTATAGATGATGGAAGAACAGCAGGTGTGCTTTACCTTGATTTCAGTAAAGCATTTGACTCTGTCCTCTCACAGCATCCTCATAGCTAAACTGAGGAGGTGTGGTCTGGGTGACGGAGTAGTGAGGTGGAATGAGAACGGTTTAAAGTTGTAGTCAATGGGACAGAGTCCAGCTGGAGGCCTGTAACAAGTGGAGTTCCTTAGGAGTTGGTACTGGGACCGGTGTTATTCAGTATATTTAGTAATGACCTGGATGAGAACATGGAGTGCACTGTTAGCAAGTTTGCAGATGACACCAAGCTGTGTGGAGTGGCTGACACACCAGAGAGTTGTGCTCCCATTCAGAGCAACTTAGGCTGGGAAGTTGAGCAGAGAGAATTTTAATAAAGTTCAACAGGGGCAAGTGTAGAGTCGTGCACCTGGGAGAGTACAATCCCATGTATCAGCGTAGGTTGGGGGCTGACCTGCTGGAGAGCAGTGAAGGGGAGTAGGACTTGGAAGTCCTGATGGATGGAAGGATGGCCATGAGCCAGCGATATGCTCTTGTGGCCAGAAAGCCAATGCCTTTCTGCAGTGTATTAGAAAGGGTGTGGTTAGTAGGTTGAGCATGGTTCTCCTTCCCCTCTACTCTGCCCTGGTGAGGTGTCATCTGGAGTATTGTCCAGTTCTGGGCCCCTCCACCTCAAGAAGTACACGGAGCATGTTGAGAGTCTGGTGCAGGGCCACAAGGATTATTGAGGGAGTTGAACATCTTCCTTATGAGGAGAGACTGTGGGAGCTGGGGCTTTTTAGCTTGGAGAGGAGGAGACTGAGGGGTGACCTCATTAATGTATGTAAGGGGTGAGTGCCAGGAGGATGGAGCCAACCTCTTCTCAGTGATGCCCAGTGACAGGACAAGGGGCAATGGGTGGGAGTTGAGGCATGGGAGGTTCCATGTGAACCCAAGGAAGAATTTTTTTCACTGTGAGGGTGACAGAGCACTGGAACCATCTGCTCAGGGAGGTGTGGAGTCTCCCTCTCTGGAGATACTCAAGAATGGTCTGGGTGCATTCCAGTGTGATCTTCTCTAGGTGATCCTGCTCTGGCAGGGGAGCTCAACAAGATGATCAACCTGGCTTATTCTATTATATTCTGTCTTTCAAGGTCCCTTCCAGCCCCTGACATTCTGTGAGTCTCTGTTTGTAACTTAAACTGCTCTAGACTTTTGAAGTGGAAGTGGCTTAAGTAGTTCCTCTGAGGTACAGCTAAATGTATATTAACTAGACCTTTTCAATTAAGACCTTTTGTGCACTGGGAATTAGAAGTCTCTTCAGTCTTTTATATTTACTGTGATGTGAAAGCTCCTGGTGTTATTTATTGTGGAAGATCTGCACTCTGAATGTGGTATTTTCTGTCCCACATGGAGAAATATTGATGTAGAAGCTTCTGTATGAACATTTTGGATGTTTAAGCAGTCATGAAAAGTTACTTATTAAAGATACTGAAATGGATTTAAGGGTAATGCAAATTTTGGGCTGGAGCGGTTGTAAGTGGGATGAGACAGTTATCTGCAAAAAACTGAGGCTAAAGTACTTACTCAGCCTAATATAGGAGGTTTCACAGGGCTGGATATAAAGTTGTTTGTTTTCTTCAGGATGACATTTAGTTTGCCTGTAAACACTCAATTGATGTTTTGCCATCTTACAGTTTTGTCTCATTCACTACATGCCTCTGACCTCAGTAGATATTTGTCTGAAAGCCTGTTAGCTGAACTGCTACTACTCTGTTTTTCAATCGATTTATGAACAGATTGCAGGTAGCCCACTAAGTTCCTTTTGTGATCTAGTTTTAATAAGCAGAGTATAAAAGGGTATGCTGAAAAGTAATCCAGTGAGTAAATTTTAGTGCAGAAAAGCAAAAAACGTAGTTATCCTGAGTTAACATTGGGGTTTGGTTAAGTTTGGGTGGGTTTTTTTTGTCTTGTTTGGGATATTTTATGTGGTTTTGGGTTTTGTTTGTTTGTTTGGGTTTTAGCTTATTTTAAGACTCAGTAAACCTAAATTTGTAGTGTTGAAAAAATGTTTACTTGACTGTACACAGGCCAAGATGGCATCCCTCCAAGATCTTCTTAATACTCCACTGCCTAAATTTCTGACAGTCATCTCAACCTCATCTTCCCCATATGCTGCGGACTTTGAAAGTAAGTAGTATACAAGGCTGATAAATGTGAAATAGTGCAGTTTTACAGCTCTGCATAGAGATGTCTTTATCTTTTTTCCTATTGAACTATGTGAGCACATACGTCCATGGCAAAGAAATGTCTCACCTCTTTGCTTTCTCATGTGTAAGAAATTACGTTGAAGCTGAAGAGAATTATAAGTGTCAATCTTGTGGCTTGCTGAATAAAAAAATATTGTGGGAGGTTGCTATGGATGGAGAGATGGCATAGATCAGGTGGTAGGTAATTCTATAGGCTCTATTTGTCTTTACTCCTGTCTAGACCTTATAAGCAGACAAATCCTGGGTAGGAATTATCTTAAGCAAAACAAACACAGGAAGTGCTAGATCTAGCTTTGGCATAGGAAATTGCCAACGCCTTTATAGGCAGGTAACTCAAAGTGCCAGAGGTTCTTCTAGCAGCTCATGCAAGGTTTCAGTTCATGTTGCTCTGGTCTTGAAACATCACTGCTGTTGCAGCTTCTAGCTTCTCTAGGATAAATCAAGAAGATGAATAATGTGCTGTAGACTGGTAACAGAGTAATCTAGATCCAAATACAGCTCATACAGACCTAAGCTAAATAATCTAAGGCTGGTTTGGACTGGTGCAGCTCATTTGCAATGTATGTGCTGTCTTGGTGCTGGATGATGATGAATGGACTTCTATAGTATTTGTGTAAGAACCCTGGATTGTAGTGCAGTAACTCTGTATTTCAAGAAAAATTAATATACTCATGTCTTCCAGCTGTGTTTCTCTCAAAGTTGAATGTTTAATCATTATAAAATGTCAGGAGGTAAAATAAACTCTGTCCAATATTTTGCTTGCAACTTTGCTAGAACCTGTTGAAGAAGCACCTGAGGAAGTCAGTGAGGTGGTTCAATTCACAGGACAGAGACTGAACTCCAAAATGCAAGTTTACTCTGGCCCTAAAACAGTCCATCTTTCAAAGATGCTTACACTGTATGAACAGTGCATCCGTGTTCTTCAAAATAACATTGACTGTGAGTACTTGCAGGGATTTGTAGCAGACTGTGCCTGGAAGTTTATCAGGTTTCTTTTTACTCTGTGCCAGCAACTGGCCTACTAGAAGATACTGCTCCTTCCTGCAAATGGAGACTCAGAGCAGGTTGAAAAGCACTTAAATAAATTTGTGGCTGTGCTGAAATGTAGTTTTGCTTTGGAAGCTTACCTTTTATGAAGTTCCAATTTTAGTTAAAATGTAATGTCCTATAAATTATAAACCAAAAAGCCTGCTGATTTGTGGTTTTGTTGTTGTGGTGTTTTGGTGGTGTGTTTTGTGGGTTTTTGTTTTGTTGGGTTTTTTTCCTTCCAAGGTGTTTGCTTACATAAGTTTGAGTGATTAAGAAGCTGTTCATTTCCTTGTGTAGGCAGAGAGGGGAGTGCTGCACATAGGTAAAGATGGGGCAATAGCTGTTTAAAGATGCTTTCTCCATCCTCAAATATAATTGCCAGTCCATATGGAACTGCTGATTTACAAATATTTTCATAGCCCAATTTCTGTGTTCTGTTAGTTCTTGTTAAAATTAACTTGTATTTTTCAACTGTTTGAGTGGTGTTATCCACTGAGTAAAATAAATGAGATACTGAAAGAAATGTTGTCTTCCCTAGTGCTGCATGAAGTAGGTGGTGTGCCTTTTGAAATTCTTGAGCCTGTGCTAACACGTTGCACACCAGAACAGTTGTTTCGCATAGAGGAATGTAATCCGGTAAATTCTGCCTTGCTCAATTCAGGGAAGCATGGAGGGCATGAGGTGTCTCTTTCTGCACCCTTGCACCCTTTTTGATAAAAATTCTTCACGGGTTATTTTGGCTTTTTGTTTGGTGTACTTTGAATCCAGCTGTCCTTATCAGCAAAGCATACCAATTGGGAAGTATCTGGAGTGAGGCTTCGTGTGGGTGGTAGCTTTTGGTTGGTTGGTTTATTTTTTTCGAACTACACTGGCTATGACTTCAGCTCCATAGTGCATTTGGGCACTGAGGTTCTGAGTGGATGACAGTTTAGAAGGTATGTTGGCCATATCTCTGCACACCTGAAGTTGAGAGCTGGTGTAGCCTGAGCCTGTGCTAGTCTAGCCTGTAAGTATGACTCTAACTCAGAAATAGAGCACTGCTACTTCAAGCTCTGTGATTTCTAGACTGCAGTCAGCATGGTGTTGCCACACTCCATGTTGGAGCTACCTGTGACAGTGTGTTGGTGGGGTTTGTTCTGCACCTTTCTCCACTAGGAAATTGACTTTTGTCTATGGGCTAAGGTAACAGGTATACTCTTGAAAAATAGTACTTTCAAATCTTTGTTTTAAGATATCTTGTGTTCAAAATAGGCATTTGCAGAAGAGTCTGACCACTTGTGGAAGAAACACTGCCAGAGAGATTTTAAAAATGAGAACCTCCTGGAATGCGAGTCTTGGCGTGAAATGTACTCCAGACTGTTTAATCAGAGAGAAGAAAAACTGAAGGCTCTTACAAAAAACATTATTTCAGCTCAGTCTGAGAAGCCAAAAGGTAGGATCTGTGGTTAGTTTTTCCACTTAGAAACCCCAGTCTCCTCTGCTGTTCTTGACACTTGATATGTAGGGTCTTGTTTGTACTGAGTGCTAATAGTGTACCTCTAGGAGAATTCATCAAGAAAGAAATAGTTTCATTTAATTACAAGTTTCCCCAAAAATAAATGCCTGCATTAACACAATAAATCAATGCATAATACTTGCAGCATACCGTAAACAAGTCATACCTTACTCTGCTTAGAGTGAGGATCCTAAGCAACAATACAAAGAGTACAAATGTAATTACAAGTTCCAAAGTTAATACAAAGGAATACTGTATGCAGTTTGTATGATTTCATATGGCCCAGTTACTACTTTGATACCAGATTCTGCTTTTCTGATTTTTTTTTTCTTCAGTTTAAACCTAGAAATTGCCACACAATGATATCATCAACTGAACCTTGAAAATAAAGGGAAAAAACGTTGCACATGTTGTCCTCTTTGCTTTTGCATTAGGCAGGCAAATGAAAATGGCTTATGTGACCGGTGCAGCCAGACCACCCAGGAACATTAGGCGACAGCAAGAAATCCGTGGGACTGCAGGACCTGTAAGACAACTTCATCCTGGAGAAAAGAGCAAGTAAGTGTTATGTTCTATGCTTTTAGGTGTCTTTATCAATACCAAAACTTGCTGACAAAATATTTTTAAAGAGCTTTCTATATACTTTCCTTTCTTAAGTCTTGCATGCTTCTCTGCTGTGTACGCATGATTCTCCAAAGTGCCAGCTCACCCTGGAGACTGAGTGAATGCTATTTGTTTTTCTACAGATTACATTAATGCCACTTGACATTCCAGAATTATTCTAGTATTGGTGTTTTGTGTTTATAAACCTGCCTAGTAGCCTCACATGTTCCCCTGCTTTAGTAAAATCCCAGTCAGCTGTTTGCAGCAACACAGCTGACCAGAGTGAATCTCAAACTTAATAATCCTGATGGTGGTTTTCTGCTTTGGCACTGAAAAAAGTGCCTGGAAAAGTCAGTCTATAGCAGTAATGAATACTAATCACTGGAGAAACAGAAAACTGTAATTCCACAAATGTTTCCTGTGTACAACACAAAGCCAAATTTTCTTTGACATCTTAGTTTGGAGTAGTTCAACAGCTATGAGAACAAAAGCTGAGACATGTTTATCCTACTGGTCGTGTCAGCCTAGTGAACTCTTTTGTATCCAAGAGGACGTCTGTGTCAGGGAAATAAACCATCTGTAGCACAAGCTCTACTTTCCTTCTCAACAGTGTGGAGACTGCTGCTTTTTATTGTTTGAATATCTGTTCTTGTCCTAGAAAAATCTGCAGTTTGATTCAGAAGCAGCCCATGGGTAGATAAGTCCGTGTGCCAGCAGTTGGACCATAAAAACTGTCAAGAGTATTTGTACTGTGTGAATGTGGGTGTCTTTAAATTGTGGTCAGTCACTCTGCTGTAGCTGCTGGTGAGCATGGTGCCCTCCCCTGTGGCTACTGTCGGTATTTGTTCCTATGTCAGTGTAACTACTTTTCAACTAATACTCTCAAAATTATCCCTCTGGGGGAGCAGCAAGTTAGCTATTTTTCAGTAATCAGAATTAGTGAACAGTTACACAGGTTGACAAATAAGTGAGTGGATAGTGACAGCTGGGAACAGGGAGGGTAAAAAGCATTGCTAATGTGATACAAGACTGACAGTATAGCTGAATATCAGGAGAGTAATTTTATTTCTGTCATGATGCTGTAGTGCCTGCAGTTGTGCTGAGTAATTGTTCACTCTTAGGCATATGAACTAGATACTTGAACTGATCTGGGTGTATTGTTTGTGGGAGAAACCCTGTAAAACCAGGTGTTTTCTGTGGATCTCAGGAGCTTGACTTAGTTATGCAGCCTTGACTTACTGCTCAAGATAGTAGCATTATGAGGCAGGAATTACAGCCTAGGTGTAGAAACTTAAAATTGGCTTTTACCCTAGATATAGAATCACAGAATTAGTCAGGGTTGGAAGGAACCACTGGGATAATCTAGTGCCAACTCCCCTGACATAGGCAGGGACAGCTCACACTAGATCAGGCTGGACAGAGTCTCATCCAGCCTGACCTTAAACATCTCCAGGCATGGGGCTTCCACCACTTCCCTGGGCAACTTATTCGAGTCTTACCACCCTCATAATGAAGGATTTCTCTCTAACTTTCAGTCTGAATCTACCCATTTCTAGCTTTGTTCCATTTTCCCTAGTCCTATCACTACCTGACATCCTAAAGTCTCTCCTCAGTTTTCCTGTAGGCCCCCTTAAGATACTAAAAGGCCATAATAAGGTCACCTTGAAGCCTTCTCCTCTCCACACTGAACAGCCCTGACTCCCTTAGTCTCTTCTCATAGGAGAGGTGCTCTTGGCCCTTTTCTGGACACCTTCCAGCATATCCATATCCCTCTCCAGAACTGGATGCGGTACTCCAGGTGAGGTATCACCAGTGCGTAGTAGAGGGGGAGGATCACTTCCCTTGACCTATTGGCCACACTTCTCTTGCTGCAGCCCAGTATCTGATTGGCTTTCTGGGCTGCAAGAACATACTGACAGCTCCTGTTGAGCTTCTTGTCCACCAGTACTCCCAAGTCGCTCTTGTCAGAGCTGCTCTCAAAATAGTCACTGCCCAGCTTATATTGGTGCTTGGGATTGCCTTGACCCAGATGCAGGACCTTGCACTTGGTCTTGTTGAACTTCATCAGGTTGGCTTGGACTAACTTCAGCTCGTGAAATTAGGAAGAAGATTCTCTCCATACTGTTGATATTGTCAATGAAAACTTAGTCATTCACCAAGGCAGTCCCTTAAGGCACTTCAAGTTAGGCCTTTGCTTTTAGTTGGCTTGTGGAAGGTTGTATCTGTGTTGTGGCAGACTGGCCTTCCAATATAGATGTTCTAAGTACGGTAGCATAGATGTCCTTTCTGCTAACAATAATCTCTGGACCAGTGGGTGAATGATGTACTCAAAGCCCTGCATGCCTGTTTTTCTCAGGTATGATAAAGTAGGAGGAACTGCTGTTGTGCTAGAAGCCATGAGAGGGTTGTTACTTTGCCTTGAGAAATTAATTTGTTTAGGCATGATGAGTTTAACTTTTTTGTTTTGACCATGTCCTCTGAAAACCTATTGATTTTGCAAGCTGCAGAATTTGTATAGCTGAAATTATCGCTAAGAAAAATTTGCTGGAGCTCAGTGGCAGACCTGCAGATCCCTGTTAGTCTCCTGTTGCAGTTGAGTGTGCAGTAGTATATAACTGGCAGTTGACATCAATGATAGGTTATGACATATATAGGGCTGCTCAGAGTGGTGACATCATGCTGACAATCTAATGCTGCATTGGTTTAACACATTTAAAATGTGTAAAATCTTCAGTATTTGTGATAATTTCTTTCCAAAGTGTATCAGATGGAATAGTAGTCAGATATCAAATACTAACTCCTTATTTCTTTGTTATTAAAGAATAAGAATTTCAGAAAGCAGAGACAAAAATAACACATCCTCAGCTCTGATGCCTGCTAGCAATTGTGGAAGCTCTACTTCAAGCATGATGACTCAAGATGAGAAGAAATCTGTGAAAAGTAAATGGAATTTCTAAGGTTATCAAGATAATAGTATTGATAACTTGCAGTCTATTAATAGATCTTTAATATTATGCTAATATAATTTAAAGTCACTTACAGCTGTAGTCCTAACTTACTTTTTTTTTTTTTTTTTTTTAAGAAATTGGACCAATCATGAAGAAAACTTTGAAAGCATTGAAGAGTAAAGCTGGACGACGATAAAACAAGGCTGCATACTTGAAGCTTATGCAACTATTTGTATGTTATGCTACCAAAATAATGTTAATGTAAATGTTCGGCTTAGCTAAAATAATTGTGAAACAGGACAGAGCAAAAGATTTGCAATGAAAATGGTAACAACTGTGTCTGTTCATACTGCTTCTTTCCATGAAAATTGAATTGAAATAAAGTCAGTGTGCACTAATGACAGATTGCTTTACGTGGACTTGTAGGTTAACTGATAAAGACAGTATCTATACATGTTTATATAAGGTTTTCATGGAAGCACTTAAGCTGTTGGGTATATTTTACCAAGCTGAAATTCATCTCAGAAATGGCTATGAGGTCTACTTGGGATACAATTGGAAAGAGGCTTTTGGCATGTGTTGCACAAAAGTGTTTTGGGAAGTCAGTGTATTTGTTTCACTAAAGGTTTTCCTAGGCAGAGTTTTTGCTAAACTGTGTGCCCCTAGCTGTGTAGCTTTTTCAGTAAATATCAGTGTCATTGAAGTTCTCAGTGAGAACCACAGCCTGTGATCTGTAACTCTGCTTTCAACTGTCTGTAGAAGGCCTCATTGACTTTCTCTCCCTGATATATGGCCTGTAGTAAACATAATGGCACTGTCACCTTCAGTGCCCTGTCCCTTCATTCTTACCTGTAAGCTCTCAGATCTTCATCCCTGCCCAGGCAGAGCTCAATACGTTCTAGCTGCTCTCTCACGTAAAGAGCAAATCCACCACCTCACCTTGCTGGCCTGTCTGTCTTAAAGAGTATGTAGTAGTCCATGACAGCACTTCAGACATGATAGCCATGCCACAGTGTCTCTGTAACTGCAATGAGATGGTGGCCCTGCAGCTGCATACAGATCTCTAGTTCTCCCCATTTATTCTCCATACCACATGTACTGGTGTACAGGCATTTCAGAGGCATAATCAAATGTGCAAGCTTCTCTGGAGGGATGCAAGAGGATGCACCATAGCAATATACTCTTTTGAGGTGGTTGGTCTTCTGGCTTTCCTCTTAGAAGGCACCTAGGGAACATTGGACACTGCTGTGGTTGGCTTGGTTTATTCCCCAGCTGGATGTGATGGAATTGCACTTTTGGACTCCACCCCCAGAGTCCTTGAGTTGAAAGTCTGCCTCACTAGGTTTACCAATTGGAATATGATGACCTGTGGCAGATCATGCATCTGAGAGAGAGGAATTGGAAAGACGCTTGGTTTTATTGCAGGTTTTCCAGACTGGTTGCCACATTCCACATTATATGCTATGCATCTTCCTATTGTGTGTTCAGCATGTTCTGCTGTAGTCTGGCTGATGAAGAGTTGAACCTGACTCAGGGGGACAGCTTGGAGGAAGAGACCTGTGATCTGTCTCAGGTAATTGGCTCTTTTCACAGAAAGATGAAAATTAACCACTGCAGGTTCCCTGCTTCTTTAATTTGTTGGTGTTTTTTTGTTTTCCTTCTCTGCCCTTACTGTAAAGATAAGAGAGATCTTTCAGTGGGTGATAGAAGGTCTTGGTTAGACAGTCTGCTGCTCCTCTTGGAGCCACCCACAACACACAGTATAGGTTTCCTTCCTCCCACAGAGCTGCCAAAAGCAGTATCCTCAAGAGAACTTATTCAGGATCTTTCCCCTGCAGTTGTAACTGGTTATTTACGCTGGAGGAACAAGTCTCTGCATCTCTCCATCTCTGCAATGCCTGCTTGTGGCAAGGGAAGTAGGAGTAGCTTCAAGGAGTACCTTTCTCTCCTGATTCACTGTCTTTTGGAGAAATGGTCTTGTTTCTTGAAAAGCTGAACATTGCTGTGGATGGTTTAGGTTTTTTTGCTTTGTCACAAATCTCCATATGAGCAGTTCTTTCCTCCATCCCTCGAATTATTCCTTTCCACTCTGCCCAGTCAGTTGGGGGGAAAGTTGGTGATGTGTGCTTGTGATTAATCAGCTTTGATCTGTTGTATGAACTGAGCTCAGCATTTTTTAGTGTTATTATTTGCATCTGGTTTTCAGCAGCTTTGGGTGCCACCCTTAGCACTCAGAACCCTTCGGATAGGTAGGTGTTGGGATCATTCTCTGTAGCTGTGCTACATGGCATGAGAATGGGAATAAATATTCTTCCTCCTGCTTAATAGAAGGGATGTGCAGTGTATGGAGATGTACTGCTCTCCACTCTCTCAGGGTTTCTAGTACATTTAATTATCGTACTTTTAAAACTGTTTTGCGTGCTTGGGAGCTGCATCCCTACACAACCATTGGATCTTCTGCCTCAAATTCTTCAAAGGGCTGCACTACATTTTATTGCGATACAGGTTGTTTTAAAAACTGTAACCATAATGTACAGCAAAAAGGGGCCTCTCTGACTGCACACATTTTAGAGAATTGCAGCCTTTTCAGAAAATAAATATAATCTGTGGAGACTTGGGGTCTGAAACAAACCCGGATGAAAATCAAGCATTTCCAAATGTACAGAAGAATGTACTATCCCAGAAGAGGGGATCCAGGTCTCTTATGGCTTAGAAACATAAAGAACAGCTTCTCTTGATCTTTAAGATGAAGCATCCTGGTATCTGTGGCCCTGGACAAAAATTATACTAAAAATAGAACTTGGAATTGCCAGGACTGTAGAAATATGCACTGATAAGGCTGTCATAGTTTATCAGAAATTAGGCATAAATTATTCAGTAAATTAACAAATATTTTAAGGCACAAAAATCTAGTTACAGAATCCAAGTGTCTTAGAATAAACTATTCAGGTCAAGACAGTGCAAAAGGTTGAGTTTTTTGGGTTTTTGGTTTTTGTTGGTTTTTGTTTTGTTTTCCCCTCAAATTGTGAGACTCCAAAATCTCTGCTTTAAATGTGGGACTAAAAAGTCACAAACTTAATCTTTGTAGCTTAAGCCCTAAACTTAATGTGGGAAGGGCTGTCGGAAGCCTTCAGCAACGTGTGCTTTATGAACTGTTTACAGAGGAGTTGTGTCGTCTTTTCCCTGGTGGCAGACCTAAAAATGGCACTTGCTTAGGGAGAGGACTGAACAGCTCTGGAAAATGTTATGTAGCTCTCCTCCTACGGAACTGCAAATGGGTATCCAAGCAGTAGGCAAAGCTCTTACCACTTCTCCATGCCCTACCCTTTAATATTTTAGGAACTATTGAGGTTGCAGAAGAAGGGATGATGCTTGCTGAAGCCTGCTAAAGTGGGAAAATAAGCTGCTTGGGCAGAAGTGAAGAGGCCTGCTGCTTGCCTCTGGAAGGACGTTATCTGCCTGCAAAAGGGGAGAAAGCTGTTGAGAGCTGGCTGGGAAGCAATATTCTTTCTTTTTAAGATGCTAATCTCTCTGAGGAGACTCTTGTCCTCCTGCCACCTTTTTCTGTGTGTTTCGTAAGTTCTATTCACTAAGCAAGGCATTTTTCCTACAGCTCTTCACAACACTGAGGGAGCTCTAGGCTTTTTTTCTCCCATGGATGTGCTGTAGTTCTCTGCAAAACACCTTCTCCCACAGTTACTTCTGTTGATGTGCTTTACAATGCTTTCAGACCTTTCAGGCTGAAAGACAATTTATCTGAAATTAGATAAACACTAAAGTGGTGCANGTTTTTTTTTTTTTTTTTTTTTTTTAGAGCACTAGTATCATGGTAGAGCAGTGTTGACAGCTGAGTTCTGGCCTTGGGCATTTGGAAAAGCAAGAAGAGAATGAAATGTGAAGAAGTCCCAAAGACTTACGCTCAAAGCAGCTTTTCCAGGTTTCTAGAAAGCTTGAGACCTGAGTTTGCTTCTGCAGCTGAGGGATGAAGACTAGAGACCCTGAATAGGTACTACCTCTACAGGGAAGGAGAATATGTTGTCTCTGAAAATGCAAAATCAATAGATTTGGGACCTCATAAAAAGGAGCTTTCTGCCCTATGCCACAATGTCTTTTTGTGTTCTGGATGTTGGTCACTGGCCAGTTAATCAACTGGCATGATTTCAAATTCCATTCTTTGGTTGGGGGCATTGCATCATCAGGAGGCTGTCTCTGACCTTTATTATCATAGCAGAAATGATTCAGTAATTTAAGAAGGGCAGAAACATGAGGAAATAAGGCTTATGTTGCCTCTTGAACGCCTCTATCTACTTTTCTCTTTAGGCCTAGGGAAATGTGTCTTTTCTGAAGTCTGTTTTCCCAGTGAATATTTGGAGCACAAATACTTCTAGAACAGGTAGAAACTGAAAATGTAAAGACATTGCTTTATTCTAGAAGTCCTAATAGGTTCTTACTGACCTTCAGAAGATATTAGAATTTTACATTCTCAGAAAGGTACTGATCCCTAAGAAGGGAAATGTCCCACCTCCAGGGATGGGGATTCAGTCACCACCCTGGGAAGCCTATTCCAGTGTCTGGAAACCCTTGCAGTGAAAATGTTTCTTCTAGTATCCAATTTAAACCTCACCTAGTGCAACTTGAGGATGATTCTTCTCATCTTAATCAGCTCTTACTAGGGAGAAGAGACCAACGTCCACCTCTCTACAGCTGGCTTTCAGGTAGTTGGAAGACAGCAAAAAGGTTTCTACTCATTTTCTTTTTCTCTAGACTAAACAATGCCAGCTCCCTCAGCCACTCCTTATAAGATCTATTCTCTAGACCTTTCACCAACTTTGTTGCCCTCCTCTGGACCCACTTTGGCAACTCAATGTCTTGTAGTGAGGGCCTCACTACCAGAGGAAAAGGAGGATCTTACCTATAAGAAAACAGTAGTGGGTTCCTTTTTCCTTTCAATGTTGACATAAATCCTGTTTACCTGAAGGTTTAAGATGGTTATACTCTGGCTTCCAGGAAACAGAATTTGGCAAGAACTTGGCAGCACAGCAATAAATGTCACCGTAAGAACACAATTGTGAGGGTGATAAGGAGTCAGGTGGGTGCTGTGTATCCCATCTCCTGTCTTTGAAGCATGAATCCTGTCCCTGTTCATCTCTCCCTCTCGGCAGCTGCTTCATGGCCCAGGAGGGTTGTTTTAGAAGGGTTCAAGTGCTGCAGGAAGTGTCCTTGAGAACTAGGACCTCCTTCCCTCCTGAGGCTGGGTATGGTTTGACTATGTAAGTCCCTTGGGCTATTACGAAAGTTATCATTCAGTTCATTCCATTTTAACAACCTCTTTCCAAACACACTGACATGGAGCTTAGAGGTTGGTTGTATTTTTCTTCAAGATAGATGCCAAGCCACAAGCATGGGCAACCTTAGAAATCTGAGAAACATCAGGCTAATTCCAAAGTGCAAGACTAAAAATAGCATTAGGGTTTTGGGTCTATCATCTAAAAAGCTAATGTAGCTGTTTGTCTTGTCAGCTCTACCCACGATGTCAGATAAGGTGCTTTGGGTTCTACTTCTTTTGCACCCAAAGCCTGTTGGTGTTTCTAGCCTCTCTTTAGAAACAAAAGGCTCATTAATCTCTGCTGCAGTGTTAGCCCAACCCTGCCACCATCTCCGTGAGACCAGTTCTGTCTGTCCTTTTTATTGCAACCCTTTCTCCTTCAGCTCCTGATGCAACATGACGATGCAACACCACGTGAAGGAACATCTCTGCAGGATGCCCTTGTGTCTGTGCCTTTTTGTTAGCTTGTTGTGTTGCATAGGTGTGCTTTGTTTCTCTCACTTCTGGCTGTGTCCCCTTAGCTTCCATTGAGAATATTCCCCTATTCCCTATCCTGGAAAAATGTGTAAATTTCTGGTGCCATTTTTATTTTCTGGAGCACTTCTACAGGAAGTTAAAGCTTTCTCGTTTCAGAGATGCAACTATTCCCTGCTAACGTTTCCCCAAATAATGAGACTGCTGTTAACATGCTTGAAAATGAGTTTTTTGTGCTTATTCATACTTTTCAGTCAGCTAATTTTTTCCCCCCACACTTTGAATTGCTGATTTGTTGCCAAGTGTTAAATAGGTACATCTGTTCGGGAAAGGAGATGTTTCAAATTCAGAAAGTTCAATTTTGATGCCTGTGCTTGAAAATGGGACTACTTTAAAAAACAGAACTGTCTTCCTACCCAAAACCTGACTTGCTCTCAGGCATTGCTCGTCTGCAGCTCCACTTACAGGCTCATATGACAAGTGGGCTGTGCCTGTTTGGAAACAAGTAGATAAATGTGCTGTCCTCTACTTACCTAACTCTGGCTCTGATGTCTTTTGGCACCTTTTTAAAAAGACGCTTCTACAAAATTTTCACAGAGAAAAAAATTGTGATTTTATCTCATGGAAACAAGGCACTTTAGAGCAGCAGTAGCTATGCTGATCTCCCTACAAGACCACACATGGTTTAGTTGTTTGAAGGTCTGGTGGCCTTGGTACTGCAGCCTACAAAGCTATAGCTGTCTGAGCTATGTAAAATCTGTCCCCTTGTCACATCAGCCCCTGCAGTACAGCCCAGTGGCTGCCAGCCACACCACAGCAGGCAGCAAACCTCCAAATTTCATTTGAGATGAGTTAGCAATTCACATTTGGCAAGAGTGCTGCTAATGGCCTGCCACTCCCCACTACACAAAACTAAGTGTAAAAGGTTGAAAGAAAGTGGCATTGCTTTCAAGATATATGCTGCAGTGCATTTGTGTGCAGGCTGTGAGGCTTGCTGCCTCTCTTCATGGGGAGCCCAATCAGCTCTTTATACCCATCTTCTTTCCACCTGCTCTCAAGTGGCAAACAATCTACAAATCTCTTGCTTCCATGAGACACTTCACAGCAAAACAGATGTTTCAGAAAGCTAGAGGAACCTGATGCTGCCAGAAGGCAGACGTGGTAGTACTTAATTTGTAGGAATGTTAATAGGAGTTACCAACATCATTCCCCCAGACTTTGACTGGAGACTAAATCTGAGCAGATATGTTGATTCTTAACATTGCAATGGGTGGATGGGGGAGGGCATGCCAGAATGAATTCAGGAAAACTAATTTTCCATTGCTTGGATAATCCCTTCAAAATCTGTTTCCTGAGCATCAGGGTGAGATCCTAACTCTATTAATGCCCACATAGTGCCTGTGTTCAAGCAGAATGGGTATCAGCAGATGAGTAACCATGGGAAATGCAAAGGCTTTTTCCATACCCAGTCAGCTCTGGATAGCTGTGAAGCTGAACCATATAAATCTGTGCTAATACTCACCACTTGGCATTTATTATAGAAAATGTATGCTGGAACTTGAGAAATACAGGAAGGGCAATATCCACTCAGACTGCCAGATTAATTGTTCAGTTAACCAATATTCAGTCTGTTAAATAAAAAATCCACTGTCACCGAAGTGTAAAAACAAGGTTTTTTGGTATACATCTGTTATTTTTTTTAACATGGTAAGCATGGCGGTATTCATTAGGACTTCAAAATTGCAAACCACTCTTTTGGAAGTATAGCTGATTTTCTTCAAAATACAATATACATTGCCTCATTATTTTCAAACCTCAGCAGGAAACAGCCAGCAATTCTCTGCCTTATATTTTCTGTCTCATTACAGGCAGCTGGGTTTGAGCTGGATCACTGGCTCAGGCTGACACAGAGAAAGTGATGGTGGTGTAGCATCTAGTTTGAAAAGGGAGAAAGTGGAATGTTTTCCTTGTGTTTTTTTTTTTTATTTGCAGAAGATGAAGCATAGGTACTATGTAACTTTTTGAATGGTTTGATCTGAAAAGAACAGTTTTGATGCCATCAGAGAGGAGGAAGGGGAGTATATAATCACCTCCACAGACAATCTGAGGTTGTTTCTACTGTCAATAATGCCTATTGAAAATTTGTACTTTTTTGGGGGGGCAGGGGGAGTATTTGCTGTATTTTTTTTTTTACTTACGGTACTTAGGCAGCAGTGATTTTTCCCTTGCACTTGAAGTAAAAAGGAGGAGAATATTTTTGCCCTTATGCCTCACAGCTGAAAACAGGCATTTGAAACACGTGAGAGGGAACTAATGTGGTTTTGTCACTTTCAGCCTGCATACTGTGGATTTTCTCTTTGATGGATGGGTGAAAGGAGTGGAAGGATTAATTGCTTGTCACCATATAATCTGTCAATATATAATTTCTCAACATAAGATCTGAGGCAGCCTCTGGAGAAATAAGTACATGCTTTGAGGCTGCATTCATAATTAATTCAATGCAGTGCCTTGTATATACATACCTTGTATACAGCCACACGACTAAGCTAATTGAAAAGATCTCTCCAGTTCCAGGATGAAGGTCCTATGAGCTGCTAGGGGCTTGACATCAAAACATACCATAATGCTGCTGTAGAGAGAGTCCTGAAGCTCCTGGTATTGATGATATTCACTTGCTTTGCCAATTTTCTTGCATTACAGCACAGGTTGCAACATGGAGCTCCAAGCCACTCTTCCCCACCTGTCCCTGCCTGTTGTCTGTAATTTAGCTGCTCTTCATAAGCTTCTGTATGAAGGTTATGTAATGAAAATTATTTTTGCAGAGAAACAAAAAGGAATGTTGGATAATTCAGTTTGACTGGGACCCATGGCTCAAGTTTGCTTAGTGCACTGATTTAAGCATCTATTCCCAAAACAATGTAACTTTTATCAAGAAATATATTCAAATAAATAGATGAGTATGACACTAATGTCCCAGAAAATATATATTAGGGAAGCAGAGAACAACAGGAGTAGTGGGGAAAAGACAACCTGCTTTTCTCACTCATGCTCTTTGCTGCCATTATTACATATGAAAGGCAGTAGGAACTTAACATGCTGTTACCCAGCAGGCATAGCCACTTCAAATGCTGCCTGTCATACATGAGGCAAGAAATTCATGATGAGGTTCTTGTTCTGCTCTTCATAAGCCCCAAGCCAGACAAGACGTGTGTGCTGTAATCCTGGAAGTGTCAGTCCTTGAAAACTACAGCTCTCCATCAAAGAGAGAAGGTTCCTGGGAATGCCCAGCATGCTCTTTGCTCACCAATTTGAATTTTTTTTTAATGAACTCTAAAAATAGTTTGTAAGTGACAAAGCTGTAAGTTCTTGACGGTACAGCAATGTGAACTGATCGAAACTGCCGCTGCCACAGTTTCACTCTTGCCATATGTTCCTGGCCCTGTCTTTTCACCAAGCTGAGTGCTTTTCTGACACAACAGTAAGCTGAACTGGTAAAAATAGACTCCCAAACTGCTGATCAAACATTTCCACCTCCTTTCTTAAGTCAAATCTAATGCCTATGTAGTATATGCTGTGTTGATTCAGCATTCAAAGACAATGAAATAAAACCTATACCTTTCTTTTTGTATTTCTCATACAGATTTGGTTTCCTACACAATCAGTAGACTTGATTTTACCCTACTGCTTACCTTGATCCTTACCCCTAAGGCAAAGGAGCGGCAAAGGACAAGAGCATTTTTTTCAGCAAAAGCCTGAAATACGAGAGCTTTAGACTGAATAAGGTGGCTTAGGATGGCCAGAAGTGACCTGAAGCCTGCTGAGAGGTGATGTAGCCTTTATGCGACTGCAAGAGCACTGGCAAAGTGAAAGGCAATTGTCTTGCTAGGGATTTTAAGGGCTGCACCCTCTCCTTTACCGATTGCAAGGGCTTTTGTTTCCTAAGATAGTGGTTTTAAGCCTGACTTAACTCTCTGTTGATTTTAAGCTTAAATTCAGAATGTAGACTCAGAGTCTAAAACTGTGCAACTGCTATTGAATTGTTACTTTTTCTGTAGAAGTAGGAAATGAAGTTATTCAGACAGCAGAAACAACTAAGAATGATGGCTGGTTTGGTTTCAGTTGAATTGTCTTGCTTGAACTGGCTGTAATATGCCTGCATGAATGGTGCTGCTGTCTGGCACAGGATGGAGCAGGGGAAAGAAGGACAAGACAGCAGCAGGCCAGGTTTAGGCTTAAACTGCACTGACATTTCATCTCCTGAGCGAGCTGAGAAGCAGGTTATATCTGTCCATGTGGGGAGCCTTAATCAGTGCAACTATCAGCCTAGATAGGACAGCAGTGAAAGCAAAATGAGGAGACTGCAGAAGTTTCTGCCCTTAGACCTGCACTGTGCACTTCACGTGGGAAAGGACTGAAGTGAGATGGTCTGAAGTGCTCTTATTCTTTGTTTTCATACTTGGCCTTGCTAATGCAGAGCTGTGAATTGCCTGCAGTCTACCTGACAAATCTTCAAGAGATTACCCTGAGGGATTTGGTGCAGTCCTAAAGCAACATTAGTTCAAATCACTTTTCAAGGAAAGTGAGGACTTTTCTGCTTACTGTCCTTACCTGGCTCATCTTGGAAACTGCAATTCAGCACACTTCTGTGAGTCCCAGCTGCAAAATTAATTAGGTCTCTAACATTGGTTGAGATGTTTCTTAGTGCAGTGATATTGTATGACTGTTATCCGGGAGAAATCGTGGTCTGAAAATGTGCAAAAGCTCCAGTGACCCTTTTTTTTTTTTTTTCTAGATTCATTCATGGGGTCATAGAACAATTTGAGTTGGAAAGGACATTAAAGATCGTCTAGTTCCAACCCCCCTGCCATAGGCAGAGACAGTTTCCACTAAACCGGGTTGCTCCAACCTGGCCTTGAATACCACTAAGGAGGGGACATCCACAGCCTTCCTCGGGCAACCAGTTCCAACGTCTCACCACCCTTACTGTAAAGAATGTGTTTCTAATATCTAGTCTAAATCTACCTTCCTCTGTAGTGGTTTGGGAGTTCCCCCCCGACTAGATTAAGCAGACTAGCTCAGCCAGCTGGAAGTTAA
>VWZI01003577.1:197772-210545 GCA_013396835.1 Psilopogon haemacephalus | reverse complement strand
TATATATATATATGAAATATATACATATATTTACAATTGCATACAAGTTAGAAGTAATACAGAAATTCAAAATCCCTTCCAAACAGCCAGACTACCCACGAGGGCTCCCAGCCCTTCCCCCGACCCCAGTAGAAATAACCAGATAAATCTCTGTATAGTTCACATGATAAATCAGCCGAGATCTGTGGTGAGATGTCAAAAACTGACAAGGAGGTTAGAGGGAAATTATTAGATCGGGTTACATAGGTTTCATACAAAGGAGTTAAGATGCAACCAGACACAAAGGACAAGCAGTGAGAAGTGAGTGCCTTATCTTATGACTGTTTATGGCCCTCAGTAGAACAAATGAGTGATATAGACATCACTGTTATTTTTTTTTCTGCAACCAATGACATTATTCCTCTCATTAAAATACTCCAGTTAGTCTCAAACCAGCACATTCCTCATAAAAGGCACAACGTTCTAGTCCTAGGATGTTACATTGTTGAATTTTCAGTTCTTGTAATTTCATGGCAGGAAGCATTAATTTGATTTAATCTCCTAAAATTTTTTGAAAATGTGACTAATTGCTACAATTGGTGCTAAAGTATTATAGTGATATAGGTGATAGCTGTAAATATTGAAAGTGGTTAAATTACTAAAAGCATGGTGTGCAATGCTTGCTGTACTGATTGGTTCCAGAGGGACTAGTTAGGTAATAAGAGCTTCTAAAACTCACAACCCTGTTTGCTTTCTGTAACTAAATAAGAGCCTTAGACGACAAACTAGAAATGCGATGGGATTGGAAAGATTTATTGTTTTTTTGTGGTTTTTGGGGGTTTTTTTAAGAAATTAAATAAAAGTGTGATCCTATGATCTCTGGGAAGCAGTGAAAGGTGAAGCAACATTCCAGGTATTACTGGGTGGTACTTACTGAGTGTGCTTCAAACTGTTAACAACCTTCAGCCCTTTAATTAAAGTGGATTTTATCCCAGCTCTGGAGGCTTCTTTAAAAGTCTTTACTGCACACATGAACTACTTCAAGTCTTTGCAAAGGGCAGGAATTTGGTATAACTGAAGAGGTTCTGTCCCAGACATAAATCCTTGATCGAAGTCCCGGTTATAACGTTCAGCCACTGGATGTCCTCATTTTCAAAGCTCTGCAAAGTTGCTCAGCTGGCAAGCCGCGTTGTTGACGGTTTGCAGAACATTGCATAAAAATATTCTGTGTGTATTGTGTACTGCCAAACTTCAAGCTTACCACCTAGAGAGGAATGGAATCAGTTTAATTTCTCAAGGTCATTAAACTCCTACTGGATGCAGAACATGTATTTAATCTGCTGCTTTCTCCATGATTCTTTCTTTTTTTTGATGACTTGACTAATTTATGCAGCAGCTTGTTTTGCAGGACTCTTGCATTCCTAAATAGTAAGAAATTGACCACGTTTTTGTAGTGCGTTTTCCACTGCAGTTTATTGCAGTTTTTACTGTAGTTTCTGGCTGCAACTTGATTTTTTTTTCCCAAGATCCTAAGTGCACGTCCCTCTGTTCACAGGAATCTTGATCTGATCTGATGAAGACTTTATCAGAGATAGGTGATCACATTGTGCATGTAGCTACTCTTGCCCAGGGAGCTTCACTTGGCTTTTTCTCAGAGGCCCACTTCTTGCTGCAGGTCATGAGCCATCACCACCTACCCTTCCTTTGCTGCAGGCTCCCCTGCCTGCACCATCATGAAGGGTGAGCCCAAGCCTCACCTGCAGCTACAGCCTTCCTGGTCTTGCAGCTTTAATGGTATCAGCCACATTGCCAAACATTCCTATGTTCCGATTATGGTTTGACATTACATGTCAGACGCTCTCCAACAGCTTACAAAACTCTGAGCTGCCAGAAAGATTAGCAAAGGGCTGTGTGCAGCCACATGTGCTTTTCATGTTTGTTCATGAAAGGTGAAAAACACTGCACTGGTGGGTTGGATTTTGTTTGGTTTTGGTTGTTTCCCCCTCATCTGAAGTGTCAAAAAAAAAAAAAAAGAATCTATTTCTCTTAACTTTCTGCCTTTTAATTTCTCTAATTTAAACCTGCTAAATCATGTTGTCTTTCCAACAGTGAGGCAGCTGGAGCATTCTGTACTTTCTGTTTGAAATCATGAATGCAGATTTTGCCAGAGGACGAACTCAGTAGAAAATCTGAGGCTAAACATCTTTCCTTTTCATGAAGGAAACTTGCCTTCTGGTATAAATGGGCATACTTACCCTAGATACGTACACTTCATGTTCCAGCATGGTAGTTTCATTCCTACCACACTGGTGCATGAGGCATATCTTCAGCAGCAATCACCTCTGAAGCTGCTGAATTCTCTTAAGGTGACTGGAGCCAGGTATGCATTTATATATCTACCTGCTAACATCTCTTTTCCGTGCTTCAGCATTGGAGGAGTATGTCAGGAAGCAATGAGCATGTTATCTTTCTACACACAGCTCTGCATGGTTGTTAGATGTGCATGGAGACTTGCTCACCCGCTGTGCATCCCATTGTGCCAACTGTGGAAGGAGAAGCATGCCCAGAAGGAGAGCTGCCCAGGTGGACAGAAAGTTGGGTGCTGCTGATAGCACTCCTGAATCCTTGGATTTGCTCCCATGTCAGTAACCGTGCTGGTTTCCAGACTCAGAAACCTAACATTTAAGTGAGTTTGGGAAAGATTTGGAAGATGGAGGACAGAGAGAAAAACCACTGTGACAGAACTAGATGACACAGTACTTGTCACAACGTTGATGTCTTAACCCCAAGTATGTGCTGATGTTTCTGTAACAGAGAAAGCTTCAGTGTGGTCAGAACAGATGGCTTTGCAGCAGACCAGCTTGAGAAAGGGTTGTGTGTTGCAGGAGTTCTCTCATCCTGGAAGTGCTGGCAGCTGAAAAGCTGGCTGTGGTTGAGCAGCCAAAAAGCTGGCCATGATTCACTGGAAAAAAACTGTGAGAATAACTGGGCTAGGGGAGCAAATTAAATATCATGTCTCCATCCTAGAAACGGTAACAGTACTGTGAAATTTGCTTGCTTTAGACTAATAATGGTGCATCTAAATTATTATCTCTCAGAAAATTAATCTTCTGAACTACTTAGGAACTGGTGACAGCCTGCAATCTGCTCAATCTTTGCTCTCTGGGAAAAGATGACTTATTGATCATCTCCTGCCATTCTGAAGGGCATTGTGGGACATGGTAATACTGGTGGCAAAGATGAATAAAAAATGGGTTTGGAGTACAATAGCTATGTTCTAAGTTTAGCAAATCTGAGGCCCATCTACAAAAAGAGTTGGAAGGAGGATCCGGGGAAGTACAGGCCTGTCAGTCTGACCTTGGTGTCAGTGAAGGTTATGCAGTAGATCCTCTTTAGTGCCATCATACAGCATGTGCAGGACAACCAAGCAATCAATCCCAGTCAGCATGGGTTCATGAAGGACAGATCCTGCTTGATGAACCCAATCCCTTGCTGTGACAAGGTGATCCACTTAATGAATGAGAGAAAGGTTGTGTTTGTTGTTCACCCAGATTTTAGTAAAGCTTTTGACACTGTTTTCCACATCATTCTCCTGGAGAAACTGGCTGCTTATGGCTTAGATGGACTTACATTTCACTGTGTCGTGAATATCAATTTTGATTACTATTGATAGTCGCGGGGGGGCCTGGAATAGTCTCCCGGGTTCTTTGGATGCGCGGTTGGCAGAGATAAATACACGAAACCGCTTGGAACACAGAATAAACATTTTAAACAGTCAGAACTTAGAGAACAGAGAGCCTGAATACAAAGCAATTCCAACCGCGCCTATAAAAGCCCGTGAAACGCGTGGTAGGTACAATGTTTCTTCCCAAGGAAGGGGAGAGAAGGATGGATTTATCCCGAATAGAAAGGAAAGTGGGGGTTTTGCCTTGCTGCTTTGCTATAAGCCGTGATGCCTGCCGCTGTTTGCTGCCGCTGCCGAGCACGTGGCTGATGCTGGATGGGTGCTGAGGCTTGAGTTCCTTGCAGCATGAAAAGGAGAAGAAAAAGAAACCTCAATGGTCATTGCACCCCCTTAAATACTGAGTTTAGCCTGGAGAAAAGGTGGATGTCTGTTCTCCACAGCAACAAGAAACAAGACAAGAAGAAACAGTCTCAAGTTGTGCCAGAGAATGTTTAGTTTGGATATTAGGAAAAATTTCTTCACAGAAGGGTCGTAAGTCAGTAAAACAGGCTGCCCAGGGAAGTGCTGAATTCATCATCCCTGGAGGTGTTTAAAAGATGTATAGCTGTGGTGTTTAAAGGACATGTGGGGGATGTGTTTTAGTAGTGACCTGGCAGTAGTGAGTTAATGGTTAGACCTGATGACCCTAAAGGTCTCTTCCAAGGAAAACAATGCTATTCTGTGATTCTGCCATCAAGCACTGTCACTTTTCACTCTGGTCTTCCATGGAGAGCAGAAGCCCACTTACGATTTTGGAGGAATTACCTGGTTTTGCTTCTTACAGCTTTTGAAGAGCTCTTGTACAATATGGGATGCTGCTCTTAGTCATTGGAAAACTGGAGAAAAGAGATTAAAGGTTTTGCAGGCAGAAAACCCTAGATTTACAGAAATCACAGAGGTTTTCCCTCTTCTATAGAAAAGACGAGCTGCAGCTCAATAATTGAGCTATGTTCATGTACAAATAAATCAACATTCATGTAGCCTATAATACCTTATCCCTGTGTGCACATTTTCCTGAAGCAGCTTGTACTCAAGATGCCTGCAAATATATCTGCTTATCAAGCGGGCAGCACTCAGTCCCTTCTAGGAATGCGATGGGGCCATCTTTTTCTGCTGGATGCCAAGAGGAGGACTGACAAGACAGATGGAAACTGTTGAACTAGCACACAGCTTGGTAGAGAAGAGCAGAGCTCTTGAAAGCTCAGGGTGCAGCCAGGATTTACCTCTTGAGAAACGGCAGCAGTTCAGAAAGTATGTAGCTTGCCTGGGCAACAAATCTGCCTCAAAATAAGCAGCACAGATGCAGCCTGTAAGGCTGAACTCAAAATAAACCCTGGTGGGGTTTTTTTTGTGTGTGTGTGTGTTTTGTTTATTTTTTTTTAATAGCTGAGATGCTATAATATGGGTCAGGGCTGAGAAAACATATTGTGACTCTCCCGTTGGGTGCTCCATGTCCCAGATCACTGACTACAGTTACACCAGGCTACAGGTCACACGCCTCAGCTCCCTATATAGAGAGAAAAATTCCTGCTATGTTAATGACATTCTGCAAGGAATTTTGGTTTTGCTTCAGCTGGTTAATGAACCAGCATCTTGCTCTGGACGGTACTTACAGGGAGCACATTGCAAGGGCTCCTCTGCTCTGGCGCTGGGCTAGTGAGGTACCTCTGCAACATTCCTTGTCCTGTGAGCTGCAGAGTCCTGCTGGAATCCTACCATGAGGATGGGCCCTGGGATATGCCCAGGACATCATCTTTTGTTGGACACCTAGTTCTGGGGAGTCGCAGGCCCCACTGCCACCATCAGGCCTAGGATGCACCCTTCCCAAGCAAGGAACTCCTGGCGTCCACCTTGGAACCCAGCTCTTGGGGACACTCTTAAGGTCTATGCCTGTGGGGAGTGTTGTCCTTGGTGGCAGCAGCTGCCTTCTCCCTCTGTGCCAGTAGAGACAGGCAGGCCTCCTGCCCCAGGCCATTCTACTGCACTGGGGGAGCATCATGTAGGCAGCATCATGACACAGAGCTGGCTGAGCCCCCAGAGGATCTGGGCAATTTTAGCTGTTAAATACTAGCTTTGTGCACATGCTGCTGAGCCTATTTGAACTATTTTTTTTTTCCCCAGAAGAATTTCAGACAACTTCCATGGCTGTGGCAGCAAAAAGCAAACTTGGACAGGAGGCTGAGCTCTCTGCCCAGTAGCCCTTTCCTTTTTTTGTTTTTTTTTTTTTATTTCCACTCCAAAGCAAATGATCACAGTAGCAAAATTACTGTGCATCTGTTCAAGGTAAGGTATAGCAAATCTTCTGGTGCATTCCTAGAGCCAGCTAATGTGTTTTTTTTTGCTGAAACTTCCTTAAAAATACCTGAGTCTGATTTGGACATACAAGAGAGAAGACATTATCCTGACAGTTGCAGTCTGTGGAAGTTGCAAGCAAGTAGAAACTAGGTCTTAGAAAAGGAAGTGCTGGGCCAGCTAACGATGGAGATTGTCACCTATTCCCATTGCTGCTGATGACAAAGGAGAAAAATGCCCTCTGCTTCCTAGGGGGGGTGGTTCACAAACCTAAAGAAGGGAGCTTTGTTTTCAGTCTAGGGGGATTTCAGCTGAGGAAGATTAGCGGGGAAATGGACAAAGATAGAAAACCTGCAGCAGCTGGACATCATTTGCAAGAGGAGAAACTGCATGGTGCTTACAGTGTGTCTCAAGGAGCTAGAAAGCCCAGAATGCTTTCATATTTTGGCTTAATTTATAGCTGTTGTGTCCTCTCACTGTTCCCTTTTCTGTTTGCAGCCCATAGGTTAATTCAGACTATAACACTGAGCTTCCCATCTCAGAAAATAAACGGTGATTTCACATGAGATGTATACAAGATTGATAGCGAGGAAAAGTAAGACAGAAAACCAAGGAAAAGCTGCACCACCTAGCCAGATCTGTGTAGGCTGCAAAATTGCAAGCTGTTTCTTGCCAACTATGTGGCTTCAATGAGCATACTGAAGCAGACTGGGTTTCCCTGTCACACTCTGCTTGCACTAAAAACTGGAAGCACAAAAAACTGGATATAGAAATGCAGAATGAAAAGCTTGAATAAAATGTCCAGGCTCAAAAATCTGTGTTAGCATGCTGGCTGAAGAAATAGTGGGCACTTTGTAATGAGACCTGAGCAGTATACATGGCAGGTGATGGTGCTACCTTGAGAGAATTCCCACCAATGGGCAAGACCAGATATTGCATCTGGTTAGCTGTCCAACAGTATCACCAGGTTCTTTTCTGGTCTACACATTTTAAAGTGTTTTCGGTTATCTCAAATCTTAACATAATCAACTTAATCTAAATGTTTTCTTCAAATACAAAGCATTCTTAAATAAACACATTCGTACCTGGTGAAACCTCTTATTTCATAAGAAGACCAAAGACAGGATAGAATAGTTCAGCTGGAGGGAATCTAGAACAATCACCTAGTCCAACTGCTCCGTCTCATTTTGCTCCAAGCCATGTCTTGCTTTCCATTTTCTCCTTCTGTTGGCTTGCAGAGGTTCTAAGGTGCCTGCATGAACTTTGCAGTTCACCACAATATGTCTGTTTAGTAAGTGTTTACTCAACCTAAATTCTTTTGCAAACTATCATTTGTGACAACTGTAGCACAGGCTTTACAGAGCTGGGTAGCTGATTAATAAATGCTGTGGCCTGGACACGCAAGCTCTGCCATTTTGTTATCAACAGCACAGGCAGTTGTTTTTCTATTTATTNTTTTAAAAAGTTTTTTTTTTTTTTTTTTTTTTTTTTTTTTTTTTTTTTAAATAAGTAGAAGAATGAGCTGTTGTATATATGTTCTAAACTGGTAGCTTACCTTTCAGGCCACAGCACCTCTTGTGGTATTTAATTCTGAAGACGGTGGTGCTTCTCACTGAATTGTTATATCATACCTGGTAACTCATTTGATTCAGACATCTGCTTTTAACATTGTTACTGTGACACAAAGGCAGAAAACTTTAAAAAAAAATTATATTACCTGATGCAGCTGCATACTACAATTAAAAAAAAAATAAAAATGGCTGGGGCTCAGAATCTATCCATCAGCTGCTACAGCCAGCCCAGAAAGTGGGAGGGGGAAAACAAAGAAAGAAGGTAAAGCCCCTATTCTGACCACCAGGATATCTTCTGTCTTTACATGCCAGAACCCATTACTTTGTTCTTCTGGCCCTTGGAAGTTGGTGTGAAATAAAGAACCATGGGACATAATGCAACCACATATTACTTGCCACTCCTTCCAAATCAAACTAAAGCAAATAGGATTAAAACAGAGTAATGCCTCATGTGATTACAGCTCATTGTGTTCAAATAAAAGCTGACGTTATCGTGAGCAATTTGTTTGAGGGTGGGGGTGGAGAGGAGAGGAGATGCTACAGCTTTTTCTCACAGTGATTGCTATTTATAACGCTGTAAAACCACAGTGAATGTGTTAAACTCACTGCCGTAAGCACGTGCTGATTCAGCTTGGTATCACAGCTATAATAACTCATTGCATCTCTTACGTGTGCTTTTATGCTAATAATAATGATAATTCTGTATAATTTCAGACATACAAAAACTTTGTAAATGTGACACTCATGATGATGGAACCATAATTTGTAACTGTATTTGTAGCTCTATGATCAATATGGGAACCCTTTGTCGTCACATCTACCTGCTGCTACTCTCTTCCAAACAATTTAAATAGAACCTGAAGAGGGATTGCGACTGAAGTCGTCAGCCAGCAAAATTGAGTAGTATGGCAGTGCTAATTACCTCTATCACCCTGCCAGACCTGGCTCTCAGCATCTCTGCAGGCTGTAGTATGGCTACTGCCGGTTTGGTAGTGTTCCCATTTAATTTGGTCAGCAGGGGTGGGTAACTGCTCTTCCAGCAGCAATCGAGTGCTGGTTAGATTGCTATTCCCCAGACTGTGGTAGTACTTGGGTCTTCCTCTCTTCATACTCTTCTGTTTTGACCCAGCTTCTCTGTGCTCTATAACTGCATCTCTTTCTCTTTAATGAGGCTCAGGCAATCTTACTGGGGGAGGGAAGATGTTCCAAATGCAGAAGAAGTTCCATGAACTTGGTCTGCTTTATTTTTATTATTGGGTTGTGCTGTTTTGTTTTTTTTTTCTTCTTCTTTCTTTTAGTGTTGTTTTAAGTGGGTTTTGAACTATGAGCTTTATGAACTACTTAAACTATGCTGATGCAAAATGTATTTCCTTCCATTCTCTTTTTTCCCTCTCTCTACTCCAAAAGGTACTTTACTGTTGTTCTGATTATTCTAAATACTACTGCTTGCTTTGTAGCATCACTAACCTCCTCTGCCCTCACCCAAACCCATGGATATCCTTACTTTAGGGCTTTATAAAAGAATCTCAACTTAACTTTTGATGGTATTTGGTTGAATTGCCTTTTGACAAGCCAGAAAACAACTCTATCTGGGCTGTGCTGAGAAGGGAGAGCTGCAGTATGACCTTGCTGTTGTTTCTTTCAAACAATAACTTCCAGGAATATTCCTGCAATCAGCCCAGGCTTATCTATATTTTATGTTTCATTGTCTGAATTCCTTAAAAGTCACATAAACCTATTTTTTTCTCCAGAAGCACACAGGATGATGGTATCTGGAAAGGCAAATTGAGATTTTGAACACTGAAGGTCTTGCCTATGTACTCTAACTAGACTAGTAGTGATTGAAAGACTAATGTTTGTTTGGCAGGCTATAATACATTAAATTTTTGGTCAGAACCTGTCTCCCAAATCTTAGCTACTACGTGACTGTACATAACTGGCTTGCCTGCTGCCATTCCCAACAGAGAGCCCTGGACGCACTGATCTGTTCAGCATGACCTTCCACGCAACACATGCCTACTGGCAACCCTGTGCAGGACAGCTTGTTCTTCTCCTATTGTATATGTGTTGTGCTGTCTATATGCACCTTAACACTGTTTAATGGGGACAGCTGTGACTTCATCTGTTCCTATTTGAGGCAGAGTTGGTGACAGTCTGATCTCATTCACCCAGGGCTGAAGAAAGTGACCTGATGGAAAAAGAAGCATGAAGCTGCTCCCCACACTCCTTAATTTCTCTTACAAAATGGTTATCCAATGGCAGTTTGGAGCCAGGTGATCCCCTGAAGAACTGGGGGAGACATGGACATATTTCCTTTTGATTGTAAGCCACACCTTGACTTGCCATGGAAATGTGCAACACAGCACGACTGCTGCTACCAGAGGACAATTCTTCCTCTGGGGATATTATTCCCCTAAGTCAAGTATATGTTTGTACAAACCCTGGCAATTTGCTGTCCTCTGCTTATTCACAACTTCTTCCACGTGCCTGGTTATAGAGTATTAAGCTCTTTTGCCATCACTCTGTCCCCCGGACTCCCTAACACTCATGAGAAGCATGCAAATAGTTTGCCTCATCCTTCATTAAAGTACGTAGACTCATCAAATAGTCACTGTCACCTTCTTGCTGCTGTCTAGACTTGTCACAATGAGACCTAGTCATGAGACACATGACAGCATCCACAGAAGTGACACCTCATGCACAACTTCATGTCCATGTCATGTAAGAAAGGTTCCAACTGTTTACAAGCCTCTGAGGTGGATCAGCATGCTAGGATTTGAAACCCTCTTTGTCTGGAGGGTGTGTTGAGCATTTCTCAAAAATGACACAGAAGACAGTGGGGCAGAGAGTACCACAAACTGGCATGAAACCCTTCCCACAGAGACCACCACTGGAGCTCTTGCCTGGTGTCAGACTAAGCTGTAGAACAATGTGGATGTTTCTAGCTGAGCAAAAGGTACACAGGAGGTCCTGAATTACCACGCACAAGCCTGTTCTCAAAAGATGGAGCTTAGGAGTCAACATGTTCATCCTTTGGTTTGGCAATTAGGCAAGCTACATTGTTCTTCCATTTCAAATGCTTTGATGTAACACCATCTCTAGGGTGTAGTCCCACATAGGACTGCATGTTGTATACATACTGGGGGCAGTCAGCTACAACTTTCACTCGTTCGCCTGCCCTGAGGCAAGGTTTCCCTGTAGTCCCACTCCTCCAGAGGGTTCCCTAGTAATAAAGGCACTGTGGAGTTGTAGTGATCACTGAATTTAGGCAAGGTAGTCTTGGCAGCAGATCTCTTCTGAGACTGTTTCTTGTGTCGGATTCAACATCCTCCTGTGTTAGAGCTTGGTTGGCGCTGCCATGAGAAACTCTATTTTTTGAGCCTGGACCCTCTCCTTGCCCTCAGGGAGGATCAGCCTCACCAGCAGCTGAAAGTGTATAAACTGGCCACTAGCTGTGACCCACAAAATGTGATGGCATACCCATTTCCAGCTCTAAGATCTGCTGGCCAGCCTCCTGCATCCCCACCTTTGCAAACTCTGTGCTGATGTGCAACACATTTATTTGATTTTCTTCTGTCTGGTAGTTATCTAAGCTCTTGCCCCAGGGCTGGGAAGGCCTGAGAGCACTGGTGCATGCCTGCCTCATTTCCAAACACATGCAAACACATTCATGAATGCTTTCTCTGTGGGTACTGTAGAACCTGAGGAACACTGCCTCAAAATAGTGTAGATATGTTGACAAAATGTAATCTCCAAACCCTGCTCAGAGTAGCATCAAGTAATGATCTTCCTTTCAAGTGCAGGATGAAAAAGATCAATCACAGCTTTCTTTTTTCATGTACAATAAACACTTGTAGGAGATGAAAATTATGTTGGAAACCCTGTTATGAACCTCTGAGGTGAAATGCTGAAACTTTTGCTCCAACACACATTCCTTAATTGAGGCATGGTCAGAAGTCAGATAATTTACTGTGGCTTTCTGCAAACTCACTTAGTTCAGTTGGTATCAGGTCAGTGATATTTACTGTTCTTTCCTTGTGGGCCGGAAGATTTCTCTACATACTTTATTTATACATATTGGGAAGTTCCACATATTTTGTTTGTAATTACTGAAGAAAGAAACCATTGCATCTGATTAAAAAACAGTATTTATTTTTTAAGGTACTTATAAGCAAAATGGTCAAGTTTGTTGCTTTGTAGGTCAGCAAAGAGTAACAGCTCCTAGAATGTCCTTTTTAAACCCCAAAACTTGGCAGATCACTGCAGTTTCCACAAAAATTAAGCAAGTGTAGCTAGCAAGATTCATTAGATGATTTGATAAGAACCATAAATACATTGCAACTCTATAAGACTAAATATTGTCAGTACTGCATAGGGGTCTAAGAACAGAGATGATTACAGTAAACTTCCCCCCTCCCATATTCCTGGAGCTGCATCTAGTTATTATTATTATGCAAGAAATTAGCAACATTTCAAGAAGAGCTCTGATGTTACGTGCTTATTTTCAAAAGTATTTTATGTCACTGTGTAGATTACCAAATTCCTATTAGGCAACCAGAGAGACGAGAACCTCTGAGAATCTCTTCTATGGCTGGAGCTCAGCAGATCGCTTTGCTTGGAAAGGTACAAGGAGGGGGCTGCTGGAGCCTGGAGCTGGCAGAGACCAGCAGAGGGCTGCCGGCCTACCTTTATCTTTGCTGACCCGTCTGACCTTACAATTAGCTCTTTCTTAAAGTGGATTTTTCTCTTCTTTTTGGTAGCCTCTCAGGTCATAATCGGCATGTTCGAAACTAGCTAAAATGAGTGGGCCAAACCAGTTTACGGTAATTCCCAGTCGTTCCAAGCTGCGTTACACCGCTTGACCGAAAGCAGACCCCACATCGCGATCCGCAGCGATAGCAAACGGCCTGGAGCGGCTGCCCAGCAGCTGCGGATGCTGCGCCCTGGGACGCCCGTCTGCAGTATTGCCCCTGCCCCCGTTCAGAGTTTTACATTTCCAGTCCTGAAAACCCCAGCGCTAGTTCGCATTTCTGCTTGGCAGAAAGTTGTGCAGCCGCCCGCCGCCCACCGCCCCGGGAAGACGCGGCCCGGCGTCGAGGGCGCAGGAAGGGGGGTGCGAGTGGCTGGCCACCTCCCAGTGCATGCCGGCGAGCCGGGACCGGGGCTGGGCCGGGGCGGAGCGGAGCGGTAGGGCCCGGCCCCGCTGA
>VWZI01003577.1:181780-197495 GCA_013396835.1 Psilopogon haemacephalus | reverse complement strand
TGTTCCACTGCATCCCCCTGTGGCGGTGCAACCGCCATGTGGAGTCCATCGACAAGCGGCACTGCTCACTGGCCGCCGTGCCCGAGGAGATCTACCGCTACAGCCGCAGCCTAGAGGAGCTCCTGCTGGATGCCAACCAGCTCCGTGAGCTGCCCAAGGTGAGCGGGGAGCGAGAGCGACTGGTCCCAGCCCCGTCGTCGGCCCAGGGCGGGGGTGCGCAGGTGAGCCGCTCCGGCAGGTGCCCGTGGAGCTCCGGCGCTGCCGGGATGAGGCGTCGCCGTGTCCCCTCCTCGGGACGGCTCTACGGGGCTGCTGGATGGGCAGTCTGCTGCCGATGGGGCCGGCAGCCGGTGGTGGTAACTTCAGGAGGCGAAGGAAGAGCCGGGGTCCGGAGTTAGCTTTTAGCAGTTCAGCGTAGTTTAATGGTAAATGAGCTCTCACGAATAAAGCCTGGAGATCCACGTTCTGCGGGAGGAAAAGTACTGCTCAGAGGGCAGAGGGGTGAGGCCCGGAGTCAGAGGATGAGCATATATGTTGTGATTAACTCTCACGTCATCGGAATTATGAGAACTTGGAGAGTATTAAACCTTTCCCCTTTTTTTTCGCTTTTGATGGATGCTCTCTCTACTGAGAAAAACAAGACCCTCTAGTAGGTAATAGAATTGCCGTTTCTGCCTTCCATTCCTGGAAACTTCGTCATGCAAAACACGAAACGCGAATAAGCTTTTTGTTGGTCTGAGTCCCACTCACTCTTCTTGTATAAAACACGTAGCTGGGTTTTGGTGCATAATACTTTTTGGTGTTATTGTCAAAGGTGAATTCACTCTCAGTTGAGCGTGTTTTTGAGATGTCGAGGTGGTACCTGCCAGCATGGTGTTCACCAGCTGGCACTTTGCTGCTTTTGTCAGAAGAACTCCATCAGAGGGATGCCAGCGAGGCACTGTTTGACTCCGCGGATACAGAGCGAGTGGGAGGCATGCTTGACTTCAGAGTTGATGAACTAGGGACGTTTTTCAGTGTTGCTTCTTTAAACTTTGGACTTCTCAGGAGCCCTCGTGAGTTGTGATTGGTGGAGTTTGTCACTGGAAAGGATGTGTAATCTGCACCCTAAAAGTGTGTGAATTGCCAGCTTGAAATCCAAGAAACTGAACTCACTATCCAGAGAAATTTTCAAAGGCACCTTTGTTACTACCTGAGTCAAAGTTGGTCTGTTCATACAAAAAAGTAAACACTCTTGCTTTGCTTCTTTATAAAACGTAATTCTCTCACATAAAACTTTTTTTTTTTTTTTTGTTACACTAGGTGGTAGGTTGTAATCATGGTGGAGGTGTTTCTCTATAGACAGCAAAGATATTCCATTGAGATGACGTATTAAATATGGCTTAAAAAAAAAAATATCCTACGAACAGATTTGCATCTTGTTGTGACTGAGCTCTTTATCCTTCAGAAGTAGAGCAAAACTGGTTTATGTAGCCTCTGTGTGGGTGCTATTTTTACTTCCAGCAGTTTCTGCTAGCTTCTGCTGGTGCACAGGCTGGACTTGGAAGTCTCTTTCTTTTTGTACTAGGCTTTTCTTCTTCCTCTTGGCTTTCAGGCTTGTAGTCTGCTTATTGCAGGGTGTTGAATGTGACTGAAATCCCATTGAAATGTATGGCTCTATGCTTTCTAAAGAAAATAATAAATGCATTACAGACTGATTACTGGGCACAAATGTATGTGGTGATGTCTGTTATTCTCATAGTATTACATGGTATTTATTTCTGTAAGTAGAGTGCAACTATTCATTGTTTCTTCTCTTCCTTGAACTGTAATATATGAAACAGCCTTTTTTTTGTCCTGCAATGGCTAAAAGAGACTGTTTTTTCTTATTAATTTTATGTGAGGTCATGTTAAGCCACATACATCTAAAAGGTACCTGAGGGGCTGAAAAAGAAACCAAGGCTCCCAGGCATTTCAGTGGAATCAAGTTAGAAGATTTTTATTTATTTACTAATGCATTTTAAAGTTTTGGATCAGATTACAGGAATTCGTAAATACACTGCAGGAATACATTTGTGGGTTTTTAGCTGAACTAGGAGGAATCCAATGAAATACAGCTGCAGAAATGTAGTATCTGTCCTGAACTACTTTGTGCCTTGTCAGCAATGCAGGAAGGCATTTTTATTAGGACTTCATGCAAGGACTTATGAACTTTCCTTGTCAGTTCCTTATTAATGTTTTCTGATAAATGTATACTGTCATCTCAGGTAACTGTTGACTCTGCAGGATTTTCAGGTACAAAATATTAGCTGCAATCCTGGATGCAAAACTAATCTGTTGAAGATGGAATTTAACAGGAAGAGTCCTGTTTAACATTTCTAACAGCAAATGGTTATCAAAATTCTGCAGTAGGAACCTGGCTCAGAAGAATGGTGGAAGGTCTGTCCATGGAAGGTAGCTACAGGGTACACTGTTCATTCCCCTTTACATTAGAAGGGTAGTGTAGATACAAAGTATAAATGCAAAGTAGATATAGCTTTAGGGAGTGGCTCCTCCCCCTCTACTCTCCCCTTACGGAACCCCACCTGGAATACTGTATTCAGGTTTGGGCTTCCCAATTTAAGAGAGAGTCTAACAGAGAACCGTGAGGATGACTGGGGGTCTTGAACATCTTTCCCATGAAGAAAGACTGAGAGAATTAGAGCTGTTTGGTGGTGAGAAGGGAAGGCTGACAGGAAGATCTTACATCTATAAATATCTGAGGGGTGAGTGTCAAAATGAAGATGGCAGTCTCTTTTTGGTGGTGCTCAATGATAGGACAAGGAACAGTGCGTGTAAGTTGGAACACAGGAGGTTCCACCTCAGCATGCAAAGAAACTTCTTTATGGTGAGGGTGACAGAAGACTGGAGGAGACTGCCCAGAGAGGTAGTGGAGTCTCCTTCTCTGGAGATTTTCAAAACCCGCCTGGATGCGTTCCTGTGCAGCCTGCCCTAGGTGATCCTGCTTTGGCAGGGGGTTGGACTTGACAGTCTCTAGAGGTCCTTTCCGACCCCTAACTTTATGTGATTGTTTATGTAATTGGAAATAAGTACAGAAAGCTGAGGCACACCATACATACGTTCTGCAGAGAAAACACCATGGAAATCATTAGGGCGTATAATTAACAAACTGTTAGGTCAGCATAGATCTTAGTGGTTGTTACACCCTTAATCTGGTATAATGCATTGTATTAGTCTTACCTCTATGAAGCTTCTTCTCTATGTGCATAAAAGCAGTAACGCAAAGCCAAACTGTTCTGGGGCTCAGTCAGGAGAGTCAGCAAGTCAGGAGACTTTTATAACTCTTTCAGCATCTGGTTTGATTTTCCTGTACTTGAAGTCCTGAAGTTTGCAGTGATCTATGATGATTCTTGATGAATCATCTGTGTAGCACTGATAAGGTGTGTTGCTGAAATGGTTGTCATCCTCCTGAGGAAATTACTTCTCTGAAGGCTCACTTTGAAAGAATAAGGAAGAATCTCACTGTAGACTCTGTGATTTGAAGCAGAAGCTGCCAAAATTGAATGGACAAGGAAAACCCCAACTTTGCTGCCCTACTCTGTATTCTGCATACTGGTAGATTGGACTGTACCTCCCCAGTATAGGCAGGTGGCTTTTACAGCAGGCAGGTCGTCTTGCAATATTACTCTGAAACCAGGTAGAGCTCTTTTTCCTGCTTTGCTATGCAGCAAGTCTGAGACAATGATAATGACTTTATCTCTAGATGTCTGCTTTCCTTTCACTTGCACAATTTTTTTTTTCATCCTTTCAAATGTAAAACTTTGTGTGGTCTGTTGAAATATGTGGACTTGCTGCATTTCACTCAAGTTGATGGAGCAACTTGTGTTGGATGAGCACACACTTCCTCCCTTCTCTCCTGTTTCTCCCTGCCCCCGTTTCTGTTATGTAGCAAAGTTGTTCTGTGGTTGGTTTACTCCAACACACCAGTAAAAGGATACTCTCCAATGCATCCTAAACCCTCTATTTTGAGGTATAGAAGTAGTCCTAGGCTTTGCTTAGTCCACATTTTTTTTTGCTAGCATACTTAAATCCTCTTATATGAAGAGGACAGTAGAGCATGACATGTTTTTTTGTGTCTGTTAGGGAGAAAACCCCATCAGAACAAACTGAAAAATACCTTCAAAAGATAGAACACAACTTTAAAACTGCTGTAGAGCCTTGATGGGAAAGGATCAGCAGAAGGACTCAGCCATAATGCTTCACCGTATGTTACAGAAGTAATCTGAAGTATCTTGGGTTGAAAGAAATGATTCTATGATTCAGTGATTCTAAGAAGTGCACTTAAAATATGTAAAAAGTTGCTTTGGTTTTATTTTTGTTGTGTTGGCTGGTCAAAATGCACAGGCAAAGAAGAAGGGAGATTTCATCTGGAAAACACCTGATAAGAAATGTCCAAAAAACAGAGTGAGATATATTTTTTTTTGACCTGTTGTTTTTGGCCCCATTATTTCCTTCCTTTGTTTGCTTTCTTGTGCGTTAATATATATGGACCAGGAACAGAACTCAGGTCTTCTGATGACTTTTTTATCTATTTATTTATTTATTCATTACAAATATGTGTTTGAGGATTTTATTTTGTTTGTTTGTGTGTGCTTTTTTCCCTCCTCCACCTCCTCCCCCCAAAGCTATATCTGTCAGCCTTTCAGGAATGCAAGTTTGCAAGATAATAATTTGTATCTCTACAATAACTTACATATTTTTTAAATATGATTTTTGCCACTGCACAGGGATCCTTTTGGTTTCCCATGTAAGTAAAATGATTCTATCCCCAGGTCTCCTTAATTGTTCTGCTGGATCTCTTGATCCCTTCTTCCTTCCCTGCCCCTTCAATTAAGTGATGGGGAACATGTGCTTGTGTTGACAGTAAGCTTTCTGCACCATTACCACTGGTGTCCCAGACTCCTTGCCCTGCATGTTCATATTTTTCCATCCTCCCACGTCCTTGGTGTTCCAGGATCTTGCTTACTTCCTCTGGTCTAAACAGCTCTGTCTGCCTTATGTTTCTGATTCTTTGTTTTTTCTCCTATCCTTTCTGTGCTGGTTTCTTGAGTGCACTTGCAAAGAATTTTTGTCCGTTTGTTTTCTTTGCACTTTGCTCCTTCCTCTTCCTTTCTGTTGCCTTCTAGGCTCCCTCTTTTGCTCTTACTCTTCTTTCAGGAAAAGCCAGCCTGGTGGGATGTGCCAGAGGAACAGGCTGTGTACTATTAAGCTGCTGGTGGTTTTCCACAATATTGAGGTCTCCCAAGCCTTTGCTTGCAGATGTGGCTTTTTTCCCACAGAACAGTAATTTCTAGCTGTCAGCATGCTTCTTAGCACTAATGCTTTGCAATACAAATTGAAGAGCTGCACCCTTTGGTCTCAAAAGGAAGGGGTTTGTATAGGGCCAGTGGTAGAGTGTGGCTCTTAACTTCCTTAAATAATTCCTTCTTCTGTGCTGAATCCTAAGTGGCTTCTGATACACTAAATGTTCATCTGACTTGACTGGAAAAGAACATAGTATGTGGTCACCAGTGTGCATAGAGCAGCTTAAAAATGCAGTTCAAGTTTGGTTTTTTTTTTTTTCCCCTAAAGTTGGACCATTTTAATTTTTCTTAGGAGTGAATACTTGAAAGCTTTTTCAGCTCAGTCTGTAATGTGTAGTATATCATTTGCTACACTTCAAAAACTATACTTCACTGAAGAGTAGGCTTGCTGGCAAATTGCTTTGATAGAAGAAAATAACACATTCTGCATTTCAATGGCTTCTGTAATGAAAAACACCAGATAAAATGCTTTCAATTCTATAGGTCAATCTGTAGTTGATGAAATGTTTCTTACTCCTGTACATCCGAATTTAAGTGCCAATATCTCTTGTCAACAAATTCTCTGTACATGGAATTTGCAGTACAAAACTGGATCTCTTCATATTTCTTTTTTTCCCACCACTGGTAACAAAATAGAAATATCCTAGGAGCCTTTGAATGTGGTATTATGTTCTGGCTTTTATGTTAAATCACTAGCATTCTTTGCATTGGTGGGTGGTGGAAATAATTTGTAACTCTTGTTTTGCTGCTGTTTTGTCTTGCTGCTAGTTGGTTCTTTTACTCAAAGGATAAAGACTACTTTCCCATGAGACTTTTTGCAGATGTTGTTTATGTGAATACACCAATGACAAAAAAAGAATTCAAAATTTTATGTATGTGCTTAGTTTAGCTGAAGAGTCAGCTGGACTCTTCTTTTGGGAATGATTTTTATATAGAGTTTGTAAACCGAGTCTGATGCAACTCTGAATTGTTTAAATTCTCTGTTGGAGTTTACAGATTGTATCTGTCATCTGTAATTTTTCTTCTTGGCATTATATGCTAAAGCTTTTCTGTAGAGGTATATGATTGATGCAAGACTCCTTCCCCTTAAAACATGGCCTCCTTCTATGCTCCTGTTCCTGTGTTAGAGAAGCTGATGGTGTGTTGTGGCTTGGCATTTGGGTTAGGCAGTGTTTGTATCTTTATTATATGTGGTGTTGAAATCAAGGGTGCTGTTATCAACCAAAAATCTTGTGAAAGCTCCTTGAGGAAAAATCCCTCTGTTCCTCCCATACCACACCTCTTTCTCAGGGAAAAAAGTCCTTTTAGACTAAATTTTGTTGTTCTACCATAGTTTCTCCCATTATGCAACACTTGCAAGATCAGTGTCAAACCTGCTGTGGAAAGAGGTGATACCATACTATACAGCTCGTTTAAATCACGTTTATGGGTTGCAGCCATCCTTTCTTAAGATACAAACATTTAGAAGCTTTATTTCCTAATGTTTTTTCTTTTCCAAATGTACAGATATTGGGATCACAGAGATATCTCACATGACTTTGAGTGCAGCACTGGGTACGTACAGGCTCTTCTAAGAAGGGCAGGCCAGGAAGACAAGGACAGGGAGTTGTCTTTTGTATGAGAGCAGTAGGGATATGTGAAGCTTTGCTTTGGGAGGGATGGTAGGTCAACTGAGAGCAGGTTGGGATTAGTAAGTAACTTTGTTTTGGGTGGCTGCTTTAGATTGCCTGATGAAGAAGAAGTAGTAGATGATGTCTTCTTCAGATAACTGGAAGAAGTGTCATATAAGACTGCCTAGCATGCCTAGGTTCTCATGTGGGTCTTGAGCTACCCTGACATTTGCTGGAAGGACAGCACAGTGGTACATAAGCAATCCAGGAGTTATCCAGAGTGCACCGGTGGCTTCTTAGCACAGGTGACCAAGGAGTTAATGAACAGAGGTGCTGTGTTAGACCTTATAAGCAAGGATTAACTGGTTGAGACATAAAGGTTAAGATTGCAATGGCTGTAGAGTACGTGGTCCCCTTGGCTACAGTGATGGTGAGATGGTGGAGTTCAGGATCCTGACAGGAGTGAAAAGGGCAAAAAGCACCATCACAATCCTGGACTTCAGGAAACAGATTGGCATGTTCTTGAATCTGCATGGATGTTTATGCTGCCATTCATAGTGACATCTATTGACTGGTAAAATGGGCAGAAAGGAATCTCATGAAGCTCAGTAAAGAGAAGTGTAAGTCCCTGCATGCACTTGAGGAGGAGTCACCCCATTTTCCAGTACAGGATGAAGGATAACCATCTGGAAAACAGCTTTTCAGAAAAAGGCCTTGTGTGGCCTGGTGGAAAAGGTGAAGGTGAACCAGCAATGCTCCCTCAGGGCAAAGAATACCCAAGTTATCTGGGCCTGCATTAGGAAAAGCATTGCCAGCAGGTGGTCTGTCTCCTCTGCCCAGCATTGGAGGAAGTGCCTGGAGTGCTATGTCCTGTGCTGGGCTTCCCAGAAGAAGAGAGTAATGAGCATACTCGACCAAGTCCTGCAAAGGGACACAAAGACTGTTAAGGACGTGGTGCATCTGTTTCAGCAAGAGGCTGAAAGAGTTAGACTTGAGAAGAAAAAGGCATGTGAAATCTTCCCGGTGTGTATAACTACCTGATGAGAGACTGCAAAGAAGACAGAACAAAGCTCTTCTCAGAGATTGTTGAGAGGATTTTGAAGCCTGCTTTCTTTGAAATATTTTCTAATGGTAGGTGTTTTTGTACTCACAGCCAAGTTCTGATTTTTGGCCTCAAATGGAAGTAATTAGATGGTTACATTTTAATACTTGTAACTTTATTTTTTTTCTTTAATGGGTGTTTTTTAAATAGTAAATTGGTAGCATCCCCTTTTTTTGTATGATGTACACAGATAAGACAAGTCTTGTGGGCAGAGATTATACATCTGTAGCTCTGCAATAAATTTTATGATTATACATAGAGTTGTTTTTTTCTAATTATATTAGTTGTTCTAAAAAAAGATGTTTCCTCTTGCCAACAGTCTTGTATACTGGAAAAATGGATGCTACAAATTCATTAGTGAGATTGAATATGAGGGTTTTTTTTTTTGTTTTGTTTGTTTGTTTCTCCAAATGGCAAATGCATTTAACTGCAATGAATCCATATTTTGTTGCAGCAGATGGTTTCTGGCCTCTCTTAAAGGCAGAGAGAGTCCCTCCCATTGCTGTACTCTAATGGCTATGACATCAAGGGCTCTTTAACCTTTGTTGCTTCTACTTAATCAGCGTAGAAGAGAAAGTAAATCCTTGCCTGCCACGAAGCAGCATGAGGTAGCAACCTGTTCAATGCAGTGCTTAGTAGAGCAGCACTTCAATTCAGTGCTGCAGTGGTTTTTGAGAGAGGGTAGTGTTTTTTTTTTTTTTTTAATGGATGGTAACAATTGAGATAAGGACTTGCAGTTGGCCCATTGTTGACTGTAGTTGTTGAGAAAATGGTAGATGACTTGAAAATAGAGACCAGAAACATAGTGGGTAGATGCAGAATGGCAAATTCAGTGAGGCATCTGTAATAATTTCTGCTCTGTCTCCTGTAAACCCTTTCCTCACAGCCCTTCTGCCTGGCTGATTCTTCAGATTGGGCTTCAAAGCATCCCTTGGAGGGGAAGATAGCAATTGCAACATCTGATTCTGTTTAGGGCACATGCCCACAAACTGTGAAATACAGTAGTTTTATTAAAGTTTTGTGTGGATTTCTACTTGAATATCTGCTCCTATGCTGTCTTCCACTAATATTCATGATGGTGAAGTTGATGGCAAGGACGCTTCATGTAATGAAGTATAGCTTCAATATATTCTTCAGACATGCTCTCAGCATGTCAGTCTTTCACCATTGAAGAAATCTGTAGCAGATCTGATTTTGCCATAGAACCTGTGAGAACACAGACCTCAACTGTATGGAACACTTGTTCAGCTGCTGGCTTGCCACTTAGCAAGCAGGCAGAGGTCTGCATACTGCAGTTCATTACCAGATGCTCCTGCATCTTCTCATGCCTTGAAAGGAAATCTGTTAGTTGCTTTCAGTAATACTTTGATATAGAATTATCAACTGTATGATGGCTGCTGGGATGTACTGTGAATTAGTCACTACCTTCGGAAATAATTTGTGTATCTTAGTCTTTTAGTTAAAATTGAAGTGTTTGGCCTAAAGGATCACATGGGATCCCTATTTGGGAAACCATGTTGCCCTCTATGCTCAGCTGTGTCTACTCACGGGTGAAAGCAGATGGGATGACTTGAGTTCTTGCTGTTGATAGCAGGCTTTGTGGAATATGCCCATGTTAGACTTCATTAGACTCTGCTGAAACCTCATTACATACTTAATGAAGCCAGAACAAGATCCAGTTTCCTCAGTGTTTCACTGTGCAACTAGTTAGGATGTACATCTAGAGGAAGGTGTCCACTTTCAGTGTTGTTGCTGGTCTTCCTAAGTTGTTACACTTGTGCTACTGTTGGGTTTCTCTAGGATAAATTTTAAGATGATGAGATCAGGACTATACCCTGGAAAGAGGCTTTTTTTTTGCTTACAAATTATTTGTGGCTTTTGACTGGGTATTTCTTGCAGCTTGAGTAGAGGACAGGATGTATTACACATCACTGTGCTATTGTGGCCATGGTTCTTCTCAGCTCTAAGCTGTATGTCCACTGGCTGACTCAGGAGTAGAAGCAAGGGCTGAAATCCCATGCCCTGCCTTAACCAGCTGATGGAAATGTCCTGTCGTCTTTCAGTCTTTATCATTGAGTCTCCCCTGTGAATGGTCTTGCAAAGAATTGACTATTAATGGCTTTTACAAAAGGAGGTGGATAAGGAATGATGAAGAGCTTGTGCTTTCCTCTCTGTCCTTGCACTTCTGATGGGCAGGAGGAAAGTCTGTGTATGTATGCCCATAGGAAAGCCTGGCAATTAAACACATCCCTGGGAAACAGAACACCTGAATTCAGTGCTACTTATGCCTTACATGATTTAATTCTTGTTTTGACCACTGAACAGTGTGTTCACATACAAAAAGTTTGAGCTTTGTCTGTACTATTGCATGGTTTCTTCTTGAAACCATGCAAAGGTATAGACAACACTTCTCTCTTTTCCCCTCTCCCCAACCTATAGAGGCCAAAACTAAGTAATTCTGTAGTCTAGCAATTTGGGACCTGGTTGGGGAGCTGGAGAGTGTTGTCAGCTGTGCTGTGAGGTTATTTCATGGATTCGATACCTTATCTTGTTCACTGCTTTGCTTATTAAAAACACATTGCAGATTTCTGCTTGTGCTTACCTGAAGAAAAGACCTTTTCCCAAGGTCTTTCAGGGGCGGTGTAAAAAGGGTGGGGGAAGAGTTGATTTCACTTTCTCTTGCCTGGTGACTGAAGGAGGACATGTCGCTGTTAAATGAAAGTAGACAAATAGAACAAAGGCTTCCCCATCGATTTTTTTGTTTACAGTGTAGCAGAAGAAAAAGGAACTTAAAGTAAGATTTGAAACAGGAATGCAATTAGGCATTAAACTGTAGTTAAATTGCTGTGTGCAGCTTTTTAATTCTAAAGAACGAATATCCTTAGCTGGTCTGTTACAGATTTAGAAAACGTGCAAAATAAATATGGGTGCCTATAGAAATAGGACTTAATAACACACTGTGTTTTCACCTAATTTCTGTTTGGATATAATACTGTAATTTTCTGAAGAAGCCTGAAAAGATGAAAAGCCACATTAGTATATAAGGAAAGCTCAACATAAAAGCAAGTACTTTTGCTCTTGTCAACAACAGCTCAAGTGCGTGCCCAAAAAACCCCCCCCAAAACAAACAAACAAACAAAACCTACAAAAAACCCACAAACACCCATCCCCCCAAAAAACCTCCAACTGCCCCACAACACCCAAAACCCCCCTAAAACTCAACCAAAGAACCCCAAAAAACAAACTAAAACCAACAAAACAATAAAGAACCCCACAATCTCCCCCCCCAAGCCCAAAACACACCCCAAACCAACCAAAACCCCATCTCTTTTTATCCTCTGAGACTGTAATCCTGAAATTCAAGTTAATTTGCAGTTTTCTTCCTCCCCTCCTTCTTGTTCTAATTTGTGCTGCTTGTGCTGGCCCATCTCAAAAATGAGATAGTGGATTTCATTAAAGTTTCTAATTATGTTTGCTGGTAGTAGTGGCCTTTTTATGAAAAATTTTATGTTAACACAAAATGTTGTGCTACCTGTGCCAAATAGGTTTGGAGTATGACCTGTCTCTAGCACTGGAAAGGCTCTCTCAGTGGGATGCTGCTTTTCTGCATGAGCAGTAGATCTGCAAGTACATCTTCATCTCCTCCTTTGCTTTTTGTTTCAATTGCTTATTGGCTTTAACTATTTCCTTTGTTTTTTTTTGGTTTTTTTTTTTTCTCTTACAGCAGGAAAGGTGAGGAAGCAGTCAGACAGTGTTCTTGGGCGTGATTTTTTTTTGTTGCAGGAGTGAGCCATTGAAGGAAAACCAGCAACATGTGTTGTTTGGGCCACTTTTCTGGGTATAATCTTGAGTTTTATCAATGGCACTAGCTTGTCTTAATTCTGCTCTTGTTTGTAGACTCAAGAATGATAGTTGTAGGTGGTATTCTTTTTAAAAAACAAAACAAGCCCCCCAAACTGTGGAGTTGTGCTGTCTCTTTATACTTTTTGGTGAGTCGTGCACTTACCTATGTACATTTTTTTTCTTCCGCTGGCTGACATTGATCCAATTTTCTCAGAATGAAGTTTTAAAAATATATGTGGCTGCATGCAGGAGGAAGACTTGGTTATTTTTCCAGTGCAAGAAGGGTTTTATTCAAGATGTGTGTTCTTAGAAAATCTGTATAAGGGACCTATACATTCTTTGATAGCAGGAAAAGCTTCAACTGAAGATAGGGAATTGCCAGTACAAAGAAAGTTGTAGGCTTCTTTAGTGCTGGTGCTTATGGAATCGTTTGTCTCATTGAAGCACTATTAATTAGGCTGGCTAAATTAAGTAGCACTGAAAATGTTGCCAAGATACTTGTAGAGACATTGGGTCTGCAATCAAAACCATCTATTTCAGCATGCTGGGTGGGTGTGGTGCTCTGGCCAGCAGCCCCCACTGAAGCTTTTAAAGTAGCAGCTGATAGGCTGAATTAGATACATGTTGCTGGTTGACAAGTACTTAAAAAAATTACAGATACGGAAATATATGTGTATACATATATTCACATTTGCTCACCTCTGTTCAGTAAACTCTTTTTTCCCTGTGGCCAAAGCGGGTGCTTACCTCTCCAGTAGTGCTTTAGATGATGTGCTTTGGATAAAGGAAGAATAATTACTGAAGTGAGAGTATTATGTACTGAACTTGCAAGAGTGACTAAGTTCAGTAGTTTAAAGGCAAGAGCCAAACAAAAAGTTCAAAGAAATGCCTTTCACATAAAGACAGTTTCTGATTTTATCTAGGAAATGTTGTCATTCATGAAAAATTGTTATGCAAACTAGAAATAAAGCTGCCAGTTCATTTTCCTTTTCAGCAGTCAAAGAAACAGGAATGCCTTAAATATTGTGTAATTTCCTTTGTTGCCCACATGTGCTTGGCACGTTTAATAAATACATGGTGTGGTGAGGGCCCTCAGACCTTCCTAGCGATGCCCAGTCCACCATAGCTTTTTGATAGTCCTTCTGTCTTTTCTCACTTGCTGCTATGAAGCATCCCTGGCAAGGACAACTGCTGCTTATGAGAACGTTTGTACTAGAACATTAGTATTTATAAGCATCGTAGTTTAGCAGCTCCACACTGGCTGAGGAACGCTTTTTGGCAAGTATTTATTTTGGACAGTGTTAGGACAGATTGGTGTCTTTTCTGTGTTTTCACAAAAGTATCTTTAAGTGCATTTCTCAGCTTCTGATGGATTCCTGTTTTAGTGATAGTAATAAATATTTAGCAAAAGGGGTGCATTTGTTTTAGATGATAGAAAAATGCTAATTATATGAAAATGCAAGCATGGATCTTATGAGGACAAAGAAGGAATGAAAAAAACCATTTATTACTGTTTTAATTGTAATACATGTTTTTAGTGATCTAGAAATGTGGAACTGTATTTTTTAAATCTTTCTTTTATAATTTCAACTGTTCTAAAAGGCTTTTAATACTGGGGGTTGGGGGTGAAGGAGTACCACTGACTCAAAAAACACCTTTGTATTTTCACATTCAGATCTAGTGCATTTTTTGACTGCTCAGTGCTTGTATGTTTTTAAAGCTCTGTTCTTTTTGTTCCCTAAAAGGAGTTAATGTTTTTGAGGGAAAACACATTAATTTCAGTAGCGTTTTATTTTTCTGGAGCAAGGAACAGCAACTAGTGCTACAGTTACAAAACTTTGCACTTAAAACCCTGTTTATGTCTTAGCTATAAGACAGTTGAAGGCTGAAAACTTGTACCATAACACAGATTCGAGATTGTGCTTTTACCATATGTCCTAGTAAGATGATTGTTGTACTACCTTTTTTCATGTTAATCTAAGGTAGACTTCAGTAACTCAGAGCACACACTCTAGCATGGAGAAGGATTGCTGATGATAAAATGTGTGTGGATAATGGATATCCCCAGCATCTTTCAGTTACCCTGAGGGGCAAAACCCATGAGAGTACAGGCACACGTACATGGCACAAGTGGGCACAGGTTCTGCCCACTGAGCAAAAATGCCTATGCAGTCCTGGGATACAAAATCTTGAATTTGAGAAGTTTGGTCAGTCACGGTCACAAGGACTTGTATATAAAGTCATTTAATTCTGTGCAAATTGCCACCACTTGCAATCAGTCTAAATCAGTGACCTACATGGAGGAGAGGAAAGCCCTCCAACTTTCTTAGGGCCTGTATCTTATCATATTTTTAACGACTATTTTGTCTTCAAATTAGGAGCTGCTCCCAGTGCCCAGAGCTGAGCTGACCTGCAGCTTAGCCTGTCTCCTTTAATGATGCTTTTTTCTTTTGGGTGCTTCCTGACCCTCCAAGCCCATAGACAGAGTTACCATGCTGTGTGCACTGTGTGACCATATCTTCACTGTAGAGACAGAGTTGGGTTGGGTTCCTCCTCAAGCTGGGAAGACCTGGAATTTTGCATATTCTGCCCAACTTTCCTTAGTCCTTTTGCAACTGGGCCATGGAGTGGAGTGTGCATGAGGCTAGAGAGTTAAGTCTTTCCCAGAGAGGCTGGCTCTGTAACCTAGTTGGTTATGATGGTTGCTGATGAAGAAGACCTTGGCAGTCCTTCTCTGTGGGTTTTCTGGATCATCCTTTAGAAGTGTCCTTCTACATTAACTTTCTAATGAACCTTGGTGTGTAATTAGGATGCTTTTAATTACTCTGCTGGGTAACCTCACCCCATTAATGATTTTGAAGCAGGCACTCTGAATTTTAGTAGTGTCTGTCTGCTGTGACCTTTACTAGTGAGCTTTACAGATGTTGTGGTTTTTGTTGTTTGTTTTAAATAAATATTTTGTGCAAAACAGATTATAGTCTATCTACATGTAAAAAATAATGTTCATTTGAAAGCAGTCTGAAGGGCCTGCATAATTGATTTTGAGCAATAACTTTAGCACAAATTTTGAAAGTGGCTTTCAGTTATTACTTACCATTTATCATGCTTGTATACGAGTTACGTGAATATTTTCTGACCTGGGGTTTTTTATTTCTTTCAGCCTTTCTTCCAACTTGTGAAGTTACGGAAACTTGGACTTAGTGATAATGAAATCCAGCGGCTCCCTCCAGAAATAGCAAATTTCATGCAGCTGGTGGAACTTGATTTGTCTCGAAATGGTATGCTCCGATGTTAATTTGTTTGATTCTGTATAATCTTATGACATGGTCTACAAAACTGGGTTAGTAAGGTTTTTCTGGCTCTGAAGTTGGTATCTATGTGCTGCAGAATACTTTGGGGAGTAATTGATGGATTTTTCTGTAGTTCTAGGCAGAGAGGAAGGAAAGGGCAGAGGAAAGCCAGTGGTGGAGATACAGTAATCAAATAATGCTTGGCTGTAGTTCTGCCTTTATGAGGGCCTGCTTTATTTTCCAATTAAAAAAAAAATGCTGTATGTCCTAGTTTTGTATTTTTGTCTGTCACAGTGTTGATTTCTTACCCCAAGCTGTCTGAAATTTCTAGAATGTAAGGGAAAAAAGATTGGTAAGAAAAAAAACTCCTTTCTGTCCACAAAAAGAGGCATCCCTATAGGTTAGAAGTTCTCTATCTCTGTTTTCCTCTTTATCTGTGATTATCAAGAGGGAGAATGCTGGTACTTCTAACTGTATTCTGGAAGAAGAATCAGTCCATGTGTCACCTGCAGACAGGTGTTTTTTTTT
>VWZI01003577.1:136517-181764 GCA_013396835.1 Psilopogon haemacephalus | reverse complement strand
TTTTTTTTTTTTTTTCTTTTGTGGTAGCCTGGTGAACTTAGCAGTTCTTCAAGAAGTTCAGGGGCTGGTGGATCACCTCTAGGCAGCCTTATGACCCAGTGATCTAGAAACAGTGAATCTGTGTTACCAAATTAGAGCAACTGTCAGCTATTTTAGCCTCCTTATGTGCACTGGATGTGCACAAAATGCTCTCTGAGGTGTGATGGATGGAGTGAGAGAAAAAGGTTGTGTAACCTTGTAAATAACTGATGGATGTAACTGAATGTTCAAGAGAAGAAATACTATAAGGAGGAGCCTTATTTTCTATATGGTATTAACTCTGCATTGACCCTTTGTCACTGAAGAATACTCAGTGGCCACATCACCTTCCTGTAACTATGTAAGATTTGGATCTCTCCTTTATTTGTTTGGTGTTTTTACTGCCATCTTTATTGGACAGTATAATTGATGAAGTGTAATGAGTCTTCAGGCAGTTGCTGAAAAATTCCTGTGAACCATATAATTTTATGCACATTCCAAAACTTTGTAAGAGAAGAAAACTGGGGAAAAAAAACCCAAAACCTGAGAGACAGAAGCAACACATTAGTTAAAACATGTTAGAAATAAACAAGCCTTAATCAGTCCAGTATTTTGGCTGCTGAGTTTGGCTAGATTGGGTTCTCTATGTGGCAAACCTACAAAAGGAAACACTCTTTTGGCTTGGTAATTCTCTGTGCAAATGAATAACTAACTGCAAAAGAGCTGGTGGATCAGAGCCATGTGAACTCTTGTCAGCCTGACTTGGAAGTTGGCTTGAGAGCTCAACTGTAACGAGAACAGATGGTGTGAACATTTATGGCTGGGTAGATGCTTGTGTGTTGTTAGAAGTTACTGCAGAGGGAAGTAATTTCTCAAGTGATAGGTTGGACTAATGCAGGTGGCAGGGAGCAGTTACTTTCCTGTATCCAAGGTTGATTGTTAATGGCCCATTTTATTGCATTACTTTTCTCTTCTCTGTGGTTCATTGCCGAAGGTGACTGCACTGCTTCCCTCTGCTTAATCATGTCACAGTTATTGCATGACTTGAGTACTGAAATGAAAAATGCACTGTGTGAGGGGACACAGGGGAGCCATGGCAGAACGCAGCTGAGGTTACATTCTGCTGTTTGTTCATGTTATGGTTGTCTCACAGCTCTTTAAATTAAAAGGCAAAACACAAACCCATCTGGGATGTTGCAGAGGGAATTCTCACCTAAGATTTTTGAGATGTGCAATATTTTCATTTCTTAGCTTTGTGTTTTGAACCCACTTTGCAATATGCCAGATTCTCAACCTGCTAAAGATTTCTCCTGTTTGTTTTTGGTTTTGTAGCTACTAAAGTACTTGTAGGAGAAAAGAAAAAAAACCAAAAAACAAAACCCCCAAACTCTTTGTATTCCTTTCAGGCAGAGGAAAACAGCCCAGCTTTTCAAAACACAGCATGCTGCATGAATAGGAAAGTGTGATGGTGACGTCTGAACTTGGGAAATAAGAGATCATTGTTCTGTGGTTTTTGTTGTTCTAGCTGTCTGGTTCGGTGCACTAATTGCTTTCAGCTCTGGCCGTTCTGTTTCCTCAAGAGCTTAAAAATTCATGTAATGTCCTGTGTACAGGAGTAGTCCTTCATATTTTAACCTCTCATCACAGGAGGATGAGGAGTAAAGGGTTTTGAATGAAAAAAGTACTCCCGTTTCTCTAACTAAACTGGTAACAGGGTCTTCCTTTCTAATCCTTTGGTCAGTGTATGATCTTTGAAGCTCTATGAGATGCTGCATTTATCAAACTGATAGACTTCGGTGTGCTTACAGACTCAAGTGTCCAGCTGTGTGTTATGCAGTGGTGAGGTGTTGCACCTTGAGGTAGGATTGATCCCTCCAGGCAGGACTCCCCCTGACTGTTTTGAGTTAGCTCTGGATACCTGTGTAGCAAGGAGTTGCTCAGGCAGTCAGGGAGGGGGCGCCAAGATGTCTCCCCTTTTATAGCAAAATCCTTAGCAGGAAGTGGGAGTGGCTAACCATGACACCTGGGAAAAGGTCAGACCACCCCTTAGGAGGAGTCAGAGGGCTCCAGGTGAGGCTTAACCCTTTACAATAATCCTTTAAGCAATTTTTGGTTGATAAGTGAATGTAGAAGTACAAATATCCTTTAAAGTAAAACTTAAGCAGATGCCAACTTGATGCATGTGTGATTTTTGGGTGTATGTTAAAGAAGACTGGAGAGGGTGAAAGCCTTAGTGGTACAGAAAGAGAAGGATTTGAGGAAGGGTAGAAGCTACATCTTAAACTTTTTCTGGATTGTTTGCATATTGATGCTATTTCTTATTCATCCGTGAAGCCATGTATTCGTGCAGATTTTACAGGAAGCATCCGTAAAAGCATCTGTGCTTTTCTAGTCTGGCTGAGGCTGCTGTTTGAGCAAAGGTTGAATGGTTGAATCAAGAGAGGGAACATAAGAGGGCAAGGAAGCAGTGTCAAGAAAACAGCACAGTGCTTTGAAGTCTGTTTGGCAATGCAGTTTATATCTGCCCCTTGGTCTTAGGTTGCTCAAAACCCAGATGTATTAGTTCTGAGGTTAAAGAAAACAGATTCATAGGATTTCAACGGTGGATGCCTGAGCTTTTGAGTTCGTGGTTAAAGCACGTCTGGAGTATTCCCTGTAGCATCTTCTGAAATAGATACTCAACTGCAGTGTGTCTAAAACTGCTGCTGGTTCCCTGAGACTGTTCAAGCTTAGGTAAATTTTCTGGCTTTATACATAACTACTGAATTTTGCAAGGACATGAGGTCACTGGAGTGTCCTTGCTTGACATCCTTGAATTTTTGGTAGGGTTCCTGTGCTTTGCATTGAGTTCTACTAAAAGTCTTTAATCTGCATGGTAGAGGAGCACCTCTATGCTATTTCTTTTCCCATAGCACTTGGGCACTCACCAGACAAGTGTCAAAAGACCTTATGATTCAGAAAAGAAGTGCAGTCTCCAGAGGAAGAAGTATATATAGTAGATAAGCTTCTTGCACTTCAGTGCATGCTTGCATGTTTTGCTGTCTCTTAGTGATAAAAGCCTGGCAGGCTTCTCTTCTGCTACTCTTTTTGCTTCTATTCAATATGCCTACCAAGGACTTACTCATGCAAAAATGCAGTGTCAATGTAGTTGCTGTGTGCTGGCAGGTTTGTTCTGTCTGTAGTGGCTCTCTAGCTGGCAGCAGATAAAGGGATCCAAGTTAGCTTACCCTTCATGGAAGTGCTCTGTAACCTTGTGGTTTTGTCTTGTGTCCAAGCCCTGAGTCTCAAAACAGCGGAAAAGATGCAAGAATATGTGCAGTAGGAGAATAAAATGGATTTTTATAATCTTTGCAGATGGATTATGCTGCTTGCGGTGCTGACTCTGCTCTCAGCAGAGCGGAGATCTGTAGCTTTTTGAACTGAGGAGCAATGGGTTTGCCGTAGCAGCTACTGAAAATCTATGCATGGGCAGATCTTGTTAAGCCATATTTGATGCTGCACGATACCGAAATCTCAATGTGCTTCTTTACTTTGGTATCCAATAATACAATTTGTTTAATATGTACAACTTCATACCTGTGTTGGAGATGGTATCTGGCTACTTGATTGCTATATTAGTTCTGTAGCTTGTGATTAAAGCTGAGCTTAGAACTGTGTTGATTGTGCAGTTATTCTGAATGCAAGCCTTGGTGACATCAGGATATTCTCCCTACAAATTACTCTTTCATTGCGGTTGCCATCTCAAGGCAAATATGTTATAATTTATGTGAAAAGAATTTAAAAATTCACAGAAAATAAAGGTATTACTTCAGGATTACCCTCCCAGTAGAGAGGGTTCCTCAGAAGCATCTCAATAGTCATAACACTAGTGTAAGGAGAGAGCTGCCGCTGTGCAAGGCTGATGGCCTGAACAGTGTGCAGGATTTTGGAAGTGACTGGACGGTAGGCCAGTGTCCCAAATGCTCCATGAGCCTTATTTTTACCTTTTTCTTGCTTCCAAAATGGATTTTAATTTCAGATTTAAAAACTTTATTTTGTCTTCAGTTAGCAGAGTACTTTCAGCAACAGTTCTTCTTTCAGTTTCAGGCAGTTTGATATTACTGCTTTTTATTTGAACTGTTTGTTTATTCCTTTTACCAGCTTTACAACTTGATTAAAAGTCTCTTTGGAGTCATAGAATCATAGAATGGTTTAGGTTGGAAGAGACCTCAAAGATCATCCAGTTCCAACCCCCCACCATAGGCAGGGACACCTCCCACTAGATCAGGTTGCTCAAGACCTCATCGAGCCTGGCCTTGAACACATCCAGGGAGGGAGCAGCCACAACCTCCCTGGGCAACCTGTTCCAGTGCCTCACCACCCTCACTGTGAAGAATTTCTTCCTAACATCCCATTCAAATCTCTCCTCCACCAATTTGAACCCATTCCCCCTCGTCCTGTCATTACAAGACCTTGTGAACAGTCCTTAGTCATCTTCTGGACACTGCGTTATTGTGTATTGTGTCATAGGCACGTTTTATTCAACATGTCGTTTAAACCTTCCTCAGAAGGCTGACTGAGAACGCAGCAGCTGACCTGCAGAGCATCAGACCATGCCCATGAAGAATAGTGTGTAATCTTTGCTTTGCTCTCTGGGGCTTCAGCTTGCTTGCTTGTATCAGTGCATGCATACCAGTGATTTGCCTTTTTAATTTAGCTCTCTGCTCTCAAAGACATATCTGTCATCCATACTCCAGGATTACCTTCCTTTTGCCCACAGAAGTGGATCACTGACTTTTCCTCTCCCCCACCAAAAGCAAGATAACCAGTGTTTTCAAACTACAAATACTGACAGAGGAACAGCTTTGAACACTTGTTTCAATTCAGCCTGGGCTGGTGACCCAGCAGTTTTGCAGTGAGGACATAAGCTAATCAGGCAGAAGCAGTTTAGGTCTTCTGATCTTGGCCTGCAAGTCCCACATGGGCTCCACTGTTATCTAACAGCTGCTGTCTAATAGCTGCTGTCTTTTGCTTATACAGTCTCCTTGTATCTGGCTGACCCCGTCTGCTGCACATCCACAGTATCTAAGCAGAGACCTCCTCTGTGAAATACTCCACTGCCTGTAAATAATGAAGCCTAGAATGACAAGAAATAAAAGTGAATCAACACTTTCTTGCTCAGTGGACAAGAAAAAAAGGCATCAGCAGTCAGGAAGCTGTGCTGTGGCACACTGTGGTTGGCAAGTGCATCTTTTTTGTTAACATCTGCAACTGTTGGATGTCGCTTGTTTGACTCCTGAACTGATTTGTGTCTGAGGTGAGCACTTACAGGCAAACAAAAATTGCTCTCCTACTCCTCAATGGATGGCCTACTTGGTACAAGCAAGCATCCTATAAGAATGCACTCACCACAACCCTGGTTGTGAAGTCATGGGACATCCCACCAGAGACTACTGTGGTTCATATGATGGTAGAGCACTAATGCAGATGGTCTAAAGCTTTAGCCTGGGTCAGGACAGTGACTGACTTTGTTTGCTTGTTTGTTTTCTTTGGTGTGTATATGCTAATGAAGGCAAAGCTCTTTTGTTGCAGACTTGTATAACAGACTTGGACTTGGAGATAACAGAATTTTCCACTCATTTAGATGGTTCTTTTGTTTGTTTAGTTTGGACATATCTGGATTCTGGTGACATATATTTTCTTTGTATTATCTCCCATCCTTCCCTCAAGGTTAGTTTAAAACTTATGCTTAAAAAACATTGTCATCTTCATGCATTACACATGAAGATTAGGATTGATATTTGAAGCAGTGAGGAAGAAAGATGTAGTACTGCAAATTGCTTTTAGATTCTGGAGCACAGCAGAATCCCCCAGACATGTAGTGATTCTTGCTTATTTTGAAGAAGTGATGTAAAAGTATGCATTTGTGAATCTGTCGCTAAAATGAATTAGATTTTGGTAAACTGAATGAGGCTGTGTTACATGTAGCAGGAGAAGTAACATGGGAGAAAAAAGAATGGACTTTGCTGAACAAGTCTGATCAGGGAGGGAAAAGAAGCAGCAATAAGTGCCAGAAGTGATTGAGAAAGAGGGATAAGTGAAATCTCATGATGAGAGAATATAATTAGAGAAGTTTAGAAGGTGTTATTTCTTAAACTGATTACAGAAAAGTGGATTTTTCCATTGTAGTATATTCTGCCAGATTTTTTTCCTAAGGAAACTTTGCTGATGGACTTGTGTAACATTGTCTGGTTCCATCCACATTCAAGAGAAGACTATGGATTTCTGAAAATGTTGTTTGTTTAGGTTTTGGGAGGGTGTGATTTTTTTGGCAGGGTTCTTTTTGTTGTTGGGTTTTTAAACTTTTTTTCATTTGAAAGAAGTAGCATAAGTTGAAGACAGAAACCTTTGGCCTGAAGTATTAAACACCAGACAATCCATATGGGAGTGACATAAAATACATATTTAATTGTGTGGATAATCTAGATTAGAGGTCATAAATAGCAGTCTGCAAACAGGCATTCTTGTATCCACAAATTTGCTTAGGCTTTAGTTTCTTTTTTGTTGAGGTTATATGCTATGTATGAAGTTACTGAAAAATTAATTAAGTAAATCTGTAACTTTGCTGCTAAAACACTTAATACGCTGTCATCCACAGCTGCATAAGAAGTATACTACTTTCCCCTCCCCCCCACCTTTTTTTTTTAAACAGAAGTAGTTAATTCCTGCTCGCCTCAAGGTCCAAGAAAGAAATCCTTATAAAAACTCTCCTATCCTTGTTTAGATCTTCATTGGCATGTATTGGTAAAAAGGCAGAAGACCTAAATTTCTTGCTGAACTCAAACTCTTATACTTAATTCATGTGAAACTGTTTCCTTGTGATCTGAACTTTGAGCTTGAGCTTCCCTCCCCCTGTTTTTTCCCTCTTGCTGCTAGTTTACAGCTCCTGGTTCTCTGTTACTGCTTCTTCCTGCAGCTGAGGACAGTGTTGATTTACCACATAATACCTGTTCAAAAACTGGCTTGCTTTTATGTTCCTGCAGTTTTCTTTCAAGAACATTGCATAATACATAGGTATCAACAAAATTCATTTTTCGAGAGGGTTTTTTTTTTCTCTGCTCCTCTCCTCCTCTTGGAGAGGGAGCATACCCAGAAGCAATGAGGAGGAGGAATGAGATGTGTACCTTGCTTCAGTTTTTTATTAATTATACAGTAAGGGATCTAGTTGAGAAAACAACCTGAACCTGTTGGTGATTTTTCTTTAAAACCATTAAGAGAGGTCTTAAAAGAGCTGTAACTCTTGTATTTAGTTTGGGAGCTGAAGAGGAAGGTGTTAACAACCTGTGCAAGACCCACTTAATCTCAATAGACTTGGCAAGAAGCATGTGACTCCTGTCACATTGTGCCCCGCAGATTTTAGCATCTCACCTACTTCAGCCAGGTTATTGTACGTACCGTGATCTTCATGTCAAAATGGAGGGAGAGAGGGAGAGAGTAATCTTCTTCCATCCCTTCCCCTGCAGAGACAGAACCTCTGAGAGCTGTACTTGGCTACTTTAGATATGCTGGAGAGATGTCTCACAGATGTCACCACCACAACAGCCACTCAGCTGGGCTTTCCAGCTGAAAAGTGCTTTGCAAAGACAAATAAATATTTGTGGCACAAATTCCTTCTCATAGGTTATTAGACTAAGTGGGCAGTTTCTCCCGTGTGTGGAAGGTGGAGGAGAGGAGGGCTGGAAAGCTTTCCTAAGAGCAAGCTTCCTCACTGAGAAGGGAGGTGGTGCACTGGAAGCTTCATGGAAGTGAGAACCACTGGGCCCCCAAATTACTTGAGTACTGCAGTGCTTAATGTTTCAGTGGACCTTTTGTGTGTGTGTACAGTATACTGTAGAAGATATTGTATGTTATGAGATGAGGCAGGGGGGAGAAATCATCTATATATTGAATGGGATGGATGAGATGTGGTTTCCTGCTGGATATGTGCCTCCTGAGGGATAATGTTGTATGAATTCACAGTCTTTGAGTCTGGAATGGGCTTCCTGGGTATACATTTGGTAAAAACTATCTAATTGCTGAATACAATTATGAATTACTCATAATTAAGTAGTTAAGATGTTTCACTAGTGATGTAGTACGTACCTGATGGTGGGTGTTCCACTTTGACCATTTAGATCAGAACTGTTCACTTGACTTGTGCGGGGTTGTACGCAGTATGCCAGCTCCAACCCTCCATGCTGCTTTCGTAGATGGAAAATGCAACAGCACCTAGTAGTTGCTCTCAGAAAGACTCTTGAACATCATAAATGCTGTCTTAGGAATGTGGGTGGTCTTCAAGCTGGTGAAATGGTCTCCAAGCTGGTGAAACATGGGTTTGATGGGTGGACCACCAGATGGATAAAGAACTGGCTTGAACGATGCACCCAAAGAGTGGCTGTCCATGGGTCCATGTCCAAGTGGAGACCAGTGACAAGCAGAGTCCCTCAAGCATCAGTCCTGGGACCAAACTTGTTCAACATCTTTGTGGGTGACATGGACAAAGGCGTTGAGTGCACCCTCAGCAAGTTTGCTGATGACACCAAGCTGTGTGGGGCAGCAGTCACGCTGGAGGGCAGGGATGCCATCTAGAGGGACCTGGGCAGGCTGGAGAGATGGGCCCAGGCCAACCTCATGAGGTTCAACAAGACCAAGTGCCAAGGTCCTGCATCTGGGTCGAGGCAATACCAAGCACAAATACAGGCTGGGCAGTGATTGGCTGGAGGGCAGCCCTGAGGAGAGGGACTTGGGGGTGGTGGTGGATGAGAGGCTCAATATGAGTCAGCAGTGTGCACTTGCAGCCCAGGAAGCCAACGAGATCCTGGGCTGCATCAGGAGAAGTATGGCCAGCAGGTCGAGGGAGGTGATTCTCCCGCTCTAGTCTGCTCTGGTGAGACCCCACCTGGAGTACTGCATCCAGTTCTGGAGCCCCTATTACAAGAGGGATGCAGACATGCTGGAGCGTGTCCAGAGAAGGGTCACAAGGATGATCAGAGGGCTGCAGCACCTCTCCTATGAGGACAGACTGAAAGAGTTGGGGCTGTTCAGTTTGGAGAAGAGGAGGCTCTGAGGTGACCTTATTGTGGCCTTCCAGGATCTGAAGTGCCAGGATCTGAAGTGGGGTCCACAAAAAAGCTGTGGAGGGAGGCTATCAGGTAGTGACAGGTCTAGGGAGAATGGAGCAAAGCTGGAGGTGGGGAGATTCAGATTGGAGATGAGGAGGAAGTTCATCAGCATGAGAGTGGTGAGACTCTGGACTGGGTTGCCCAGGGAGGTTGTTTGGGTCACTTCCCTGGAGGTGTTTAAGACCAGTCTCGATGAGGCTTTGTCCAGCCTGATCTAGGGTAGGGTGTCCCTGGGCATGGCAGAGGTGTTGGAATTAGATGATCCTTGTGGTCCCTTCCAACCCTGACTGATTATATGATTCTAACTCTCATGTCTGAGATGTTGCTAAGTTCTTGTAAAAATAATTTTTAATTTAAGCTAAAGACAGGAGTTACCAGAGATGAGTTTGAGTAGCTTTGGCCACGGGAAAGATTTTTATCAGTTTAAAAATAAGATTGTCGTCTATACTGCCCTTCAAGCCATCAGAAGAAGGACGGTAGAGGAATGGGGATTGAGAGATGTAGTTGTACAGATGGTAAAAATCTTACAAAAAGAAAGAATAGCACCATACAAAAGGATTTAGCAAAGTAAAACAGTACAGAATGCAAACTTTAGTCCTCAGTCATTTGTACAGGACTTAATAGACCATTAGCAAATTCATGTGTGACCTAGGACAATAAACACTCTAAAGATGTATTTTGAACGGGGATGAAGGGGATGGGAAATATGCCCTCTTATATACAGGACTGCCAAGCTTGATTTTCATCCGCTTCTACCAGCATGACTTCTTTTTGCTGCCAATGTATTTGTGTTGTCACACGTCATAGGACTTATGCTTGGTTTATAGCTTTATTATTAGCAATGCTGCACAATCCATGTGCCAGAACATCTGGGACACTGTGTAAATGCAGAGCATTCGTCAGCATGTAGCATTAGAAGAATCCTAGATATTTAAGAAGGATTTGAGCTGGTTATCCAGCAGTGGCAAGAAAGGCATTGAACCTTACTGCTGCTGATGTTGGCAGGGGTGTATGTGTTAGTTTGTAATGAAATTGAATAGCAAAGAGTAATGGCGAAAGTTGTTTAAGCCCTCTACTGCGCCCTGGTGAGACCCCAGCTCGAGTTCTGCACCCTGTTCTGGAGCCCCTATTACAAAAGGGATGCAGACATGCTGGAGCGTGTCCGGAGAAGGGCCACAAGGGTGATCAGAGGGCTGCAGCACCTCTCCTATGAGGACAGACTGAAAGAGTTGGGGCTGTTCAGTTTGGAGAAGAGGAGGCTCTGAGGTGACCTTATTGTGGCCTTCCAGGATCTGAAGTGGGGTCCACAAAAAAGCTGTGGAGGGACTTTTTAGGCTATCGGGTAGTGACAGGACTAGGGAGAATGGAGCAAAGCTGGAGGTGGGGAGATTCAGATTGGAGATGAGGAGGAAGTTCATCAGCATGAGAGTGGTGAGACTCTGGACTGGGTTGCCCAGGGAGGTTGTTTGGGTCACTTCCCTGGAGGTGTGTAAGGCCGGATGAGGCTTTGTCCAGCCTGATCTAGGGTAGGGTGTCCCTGGGCATGGCAGGGGTGTTGGAACTAGATGATCCTTGTGGTCCCTTCCAACCCTGACTGATTCTATAATTCTATGATTCTAGAAGGACTTTATACATTTAAACATCCTCTGTTGCATGTCTGTTGATTATGACAGAGCTTCTATTATGGAATATGTTTTCTGCTCTAATTATCAGTCCAGATTTTGCTGAGAAATCTTTTCAAGATGCATTGCAATTAAAATGAGTTGCAAGTTCAACAAGGTTAAAATACTGAATAGGTAATAATCCTCAATTCAGAGAGTTACACTGAATTTTTGTCTGTCTTCTGTCCACTTAGATGGAGGAAGAAAATGACTAAAGTATCAGAGGGGATATTTTCTGGTTTTTCTAATCCATCATAGAGAAGTAGGAAAGAAATTATTAGTAGAATGGCTATGAAACTTCATGTCAGTAGAGGAAATTGGTAGCATGATTAATTTCAGAACCTTTGCCACCAAGAATTTAAGTTTATCTTCTGCTTTGTATGTTTCATTTTTATATGCGTGCATATATGTACATAATTTTTTTCCCCCTAAAACCAAATTAAAATAGTTCCTTTACTTGAACTTGGATTTTTATTAGTGGTTGTTGTTTTTTTTTGAGTGTACACATATGCGTGTGTTGAAGTTGTGTATGCTGGCTTGGTTTCAAAGAAATAAGTTAATTTAAGCCCTCAGAAAATATGAAATATTGATGTCCCTTTCAGGACTTTTCCAGGAAGTTATCCAGGGAAATGTGTTATGAAGACTGGATGATGGATGACACATTCTTCACTTGAGGCTGGTTAGCTGAGCTCAGTATCCGTGCTTCTTGTTGCTATAGTGCAAGGTGAAAGTAACAACATCTGGCTGAGTGCATTTAGGACCTCTGTCAGTACTCCTGTAATACAAATTCAGTCTTCTACAGCCATTTCTCAATCATGGAGTGGGTAAACCCATCTGCTTTGCTGTCCGTAAGTGCAAGTTTGATACAGTTTTGATTTTGTGTATTTTTGTGTAGGGAGTGCAGGAGGGAAGAAAAAGAAGAACAACAAAAAATATTAGTTTATTTGTCATCTGCTTTGGAAGGCAGTGCAATGTCTCTACAGCAATGTCAATGTTTTTGCTTTTTGGAGTGTTAGTGACAGGCAAATGTGTTTAAGCAGTTCAGGTGCTACAAGAATGTATCATATTAATAAGGACATTGTTTAATCAGGCAATCTTAACAAAACGTCTTTTCAATTCAGTTACTTAAATTCAGACCTGTTTGCCCCTACCATATGAAAGGAATAGTCTGAGGTTTTGACTCCTGAAGCAAGGTCAGCAGAAATGCTTGTGAATATAACTGTTCAAGTATTTGCCACTTACATTTGAGGGCCCTGGGGCTACAATGGTAGTTCCATGGTTCTTCCTGAGGATTTGCTGATTGACTGTACCACTGGCATGTGTTCTGCTGGGCTTGGGCTTGAGATGAAAGCCATGAAGAGGTTTGAATAGGTTGACCATGAGGCTGGGCTGCTTTTCATCCTGATGCCTCCCTGCATCAAATGCTAAATCACAACCCCTGCACCTCTCCGGCCTTTGTGCCCCATTGCAGTTCTGCCACGTGGTCTTGTCCATCTGTAAGGAAATCACAGAAACGTAGAATCTTTTCAACTGGAAAAGAAAGACCTTTAAGATTATAGAGTCCAACCATCAATCTAGCACTGCTAAACCATGTCCCGAAGTTCCATTCCTACACGTTTTTTGAATGTCTCCAGGGATGGTGACTGCACCATCTCTCTGGGCAGCCTGTTCCAATGCTTGACCACTTTTTCAGTAAACAGTTTTCTCCTAATAGCCAAAGAAAGCTACCACAGGGAAGTGAGCTTTTAATCCTGATTTGGGGACTCAATATAATCTGTCCCTTCTAACCTCAAAGGCTTCACTTAATGTTTCACTCTGAATTTATCTCGTTGCTGTTGGATTTCTAGGTAAGAGGAACTGTTTCCCCTCAGATATCAAAGGTATTTTGAAGGAGCAGGTGGGTAAAAATATAAAGAATATCTCTAAAGTCACCTATTCCATTTTATGGGACAACTGCTGCTGGAGAATGGGCCTTAGCATCTGTGTAGAGTTAAAAGAAGCTTGTCCTCTTCCACCAAGTGCGCTGTAGGAGCTACTTGTACTGCTCACTCTGCTCCATGCAAACCTTGCCTTAGGTGACTTTGTTTGGCATGGAAGCAGAGCTTGGTTGGTTGTTGTGTTGCACAATGGGTATTAATTTCTCTTATTATTTTGATACTTAGTAACAGTGAATATATTTTCTGAATAATGCAGTGTACTTCTGGAGTTAGTGATTAGATCACTCTAGAGCTACCTGGAATAATGAGGAACTGTTTCTCTGTCTGCCTCGGCTGTTTTCAAAGCCATGCCTAGTGAGTGTGCTGGGAGCACTGGGGTTTGTGAGACAAGTATTTTGCTTCCGTTCCAAGAGGAGGTACCCCTTAGGATGAACTGGAGCCCATTTGGGGATGCTTATTGCTCTCCCTCCTGCCAGTTTTTCCACTCATTTTGGAAAAAGAAGGTGCTCAGGAGATGCTCCTCTACTGCTCTTTCGTTCAACATTCACAACTGGTAACCTGTGGGTTAGGAAGATGTTCTTGCTAGCTCTGAGTTTAGTTCTGAGCTGGGAATCATTCAAAATGAATGCATTTGCTCAGGTTGCCTGGGAAGACAGGAACCTGATGAGCAGGTATTCTCCTCCCTCCTCACCTCCTCCCTCCATTGCACCACTTTTGAGAAGAGATGAATGAAATATGTAACTTGAATTAAATTCTTAGTTACTCAGCTGGGTAGGAAGAAACTTAGTTTCTACCTACTTTTCAACATATTTAGACACTGATGGCTCCTGAGGTCAGTGGTGCCACTTGCATGGGGAAAACCTTTAAAGATATTTCCCAACTTTGTGATAACAACAGAATGAGGAGATGGAGCAGATGTAATATGTTGAAAACTTGAAAATGGGAAAAAAACCTTGTAAACAAAAGTCTGATACTTCCTTAAAGTTTTGCCTCATTTTCTTTTCAAAATGAATCATAAAAATCTAAGTTGTTAAACAAAGAAAACAACCATGTTTGTTTTTGCTGGATCTCAATGACAGTAAACAAGGACTTACACAGAGGACTCAGCCTATTCGTGGAGTTACAGCTTGATATAAGAGACCCAGAAGACAATTTCATTTTTTTAGATAGCATATGCAGCTTCAGTAGGTAAACATGTTATGTTGAAGATACTTGATAAAAGTGTCTGCACATCTCTGAGTTATTTTCTGGCAATTTGAAATAGTGTGCTAGCACTTTCTCAAATTGATGGGTCTCAGTGTTTTCAGATTACTTGGGTTTAGTGTGAGGGAGGCTGGTTCTGCTCTCAGGAGTGTATGTTTCATATGGAGAAACTTGCACATTTTCTTCTTTCTCTGCCTGTTCTCTCTTCCCCTCTACTTTCTGCCACCCCAGATGGTGAGTGTGTTTTGATCGAATTACAAAAGTTTCAGATTAAAAGAATTTTTTTAGGACAATCCTAGCACATAGAGAGTCTGGTCTTTCTTTTTTTTTTTTTTTTTTTAATTTTTATTTGGTTTGTTTTCTGATGGACAGAAACTTTTAAGTATCGGTCTGAGGATAGGTGAGTAGTCTAGGATTAGGAAGACAAGTGTGGAGCAGGAGAGGGAAATTGGATGTGAAAAAGCACAAGATAGCTCTTCTGCAGTAGCCGTTTACTTGGATGTGAAGCAATCTTGCATGTCTTAATAGATACCAAGATAAGTCACTGTAGTAGCAAGTTACTGAATGTAATGAGACAATAATTCCAGTGGAGATTCGGTACAGTTGTTAACAATTTTTCTTTTTTTTTTTCTTTTCTTTCCTTCTGCAGATATTCCCGAAATACCAGAAAGCATCTCATTCTGCAGAGCGCTACAGATAGCAGATTTCAGTGGGAATCCACTGACTAGGTAACTTTCACCTTCTTCCTAGTACTTGCTGTGGACAATTACAGTCTTGCTGTAACAATTACAATTTAAAAATTGTGATCTAGGATCTTGGTGAAATCTTGCCAAGGGTGTCTGTCTCTGGCACAGACTGCATCAGAAGTTCAATTTGAAAAGTGATGTGCATCTTTCCTGGGGGGGAATGAAGTTTGTTAGCCAACCAGGAAAAATGTAAATCTGATTGTTTCAAATAATTTTTCTTCCTCTTCTTTAATGTGTAAGAAAGCCATGCTCATTCTTGGGAAAGATAACACATTGGTTAGCACGAATGCATTGGCACAAACCCAGGTGCCTGATGGTTTGGAATAGACTTTAGATCAGCCGATGCAGATAATGGCTTTTATTAATGATTAAAGCTTGGACTAGCATTTCATCACCCTCCCATGAACTGGGACAGAGTGACATGTAGTAGCATGTGGCAAAAATGCACTACATATGTCGGTAGCTGCTATGGTTGCTGCCAGTCTGTGTTCTGAAAAACTGGTGTCTGTGGATTATGCACACTTCTAGTGTAGAATGAGAATTTGGTTTATATTTATCTCTTCTGTTTGTTGAAGAATTTGGAGTTTATCTAGTGAACTGAGGCTGGAGATGGCAAGAAAGGGATGAGCTGCTGGTTAATACCTTTGAATAATATTTGGAGAACTGTTCCCTAAACCAGCCTGTGCTAAAGATTTTCTTTGTGATGCCAGGCAAGTAACATATGCCAGAGTATTCACAGTGGGTTTTCCTAACCTGCTTTGCTTTGCCCTGCTGAGCTAGGAATAGTTGCACATTTAGCCAGCTGGCTGGGGCACAGGAAAGGAGAGTATCTGTAATGTCTTAAGCTACTCCTGTGGTTTTGCAAGACAGCTTCTTCCATGTGTGCAGCTGAGATTCTTCAGAAGTGCAGTTGAATATTGCCTGTAGTTCTCTGTAAAGTCACATCTCAGAGCATTAAAGGGATCTTAATCCCGGTGCTTCTGTGTCCCATTTAAACAGTGAGGAAAATAATACCACAAAAGTCCAGTAAAATAAACTGCAGCTGAGCTGATGTTTAGATACACAAGTGGTGAGGGTCACCAAATGGCTTTTTCCCAGGCATCAGTATGCAGTACATAAAGCTCAGAGCTGCACCTGGTGGTACTGAAATGAAAAATGTATTAGTAGTGTGCTAGTTGTCCTTTTCCATATTGTGTACTGAGTAAGGCCTGAGGCTCAACTAATTTGTTTCCTTAAGCAGCAGTTGTAATGCACGGCTGCAGCTGAGTGGAATTAACAAAACAATTGAAAGACTCTTTAATAGGGTTCAAATAGATTTCATAACTCTCTCTCGATAGTTCTAGAGAATTTTAAAAATGCCTGATTAAGTGGGTTCAAGGTGGATACATGTCCTGCAAAATATCACTCCAGGCCATTCACTAAGTTAGCAAAACGCAAATGCTGGAAGCTGGTTGCCAGGTATTTTCTGTGCTGAAATCCAAAATACCAGTCTTGCCTATATAACAGCCTGTAAGTTTTGGCACTAATTTGTGGGAAAGTCTAGATAATGGTGTCCTTTTTCGTGTGGTGTTGTAGAACATTTTTTGTCCATTGATTTATGTTCATATTTCCTCTAAGCTTAAAAACCAGTTAGAGGTCTTCCCAATCAATGACCTACCACTAATATACTACATTGCCTCATTGTCAAACTTATTTATTGATGAACTTGCAGCATTACAAGTGGCTAGCAGACCATTTTTCCATTTGTTTTCAGATGGTTTCAGGTTTCTGTTAATGAAAAGCAGTCACATTTGTAGTAGAATAGACTGGAAGTCCACTGTACGATATAGATAGAATAAAGTAATTTTAGGTGGGAGCGGCCTACAACGATCATCTAGTTCAACTACCTGTCCACTTCAGGGCAGACCAAAAGATAATCAGACTGTTTAATTCTAGTTTTAAAACTTTTAGAGACTAAATGGTGATGAGTAAAAAATGGAGCTCGCATTTTGGCGATATTGAGCATCTGCTACAGAATGTAGTGCAGAGCTGAGCACACGAGAAGCACCCACTGCCTGCATGCACTGTTGCGTTTGCTTATAGGTATGAATCTCCTTTTGATCAGCTGCTTGCAGTCAAACCATGTGCCTTGAGCTGGCTCATGGGGAGATCAGGAACTAAAACAAATGCTGCAGCTTGAGTTTAGGTTGCACACTGGGGATCAAGCACAAATCAGGGGGCTAGGCCAGATGCTTCTCTTCCTCTAGCTCATTTCCTGCTTTACTCTACCCTATCTCCATTGAAACTGCAAATGGTGCTGCTTGGTGCAGCCCAGCTGCCAGTGAGCAGTGAGTGGTATAGGAATCTGGCTGAGGGGAGGGGAAGCTGAACTTTGCAGAAGACTGGCTGGATGGACCTAAAGGCTTTGGGAGCTCCAGGAGTGTTTTTCATGTGGCTGCATTTCATAGTGTACCCGTGAAATGCTGTAACAGGAGAGTATTGCCTTCATAATGAACAGACTGTTTCATCAAAGAGTAGCAACTGAAGAGTAGCCTAGTAGGTTAAAAATAAATGGCCATACTATAAGTGTATAGGTAACTGAAGCCTAAATAAAAAGAGTTTAATTATTTTGCCATATAAGTTATACATTAAAATCGTACTAACTTTTTTTTGTTTAAAGTAGTTTGATTTAAAAAATGCTTAAAATGTTCTGAAGCCCTATAGCTTTTGAAAGTTGCAAGTTGGCAGCAGGGAAGAGAGGTGGTAGGAGACATTAATACTTTCTGTTTGTCTCTATAAAGTCCTAAGTCACAGGGTTCTTCATACTTTGATTCTTAGATTTTTCTGAGGGTTATGCTGGAATCTGGGCTTGCTTACCTCTGTGTATATTTGTTAAACAGATTCTTGGTTTCTGCTATATGTTTTGGGTTTTTTTGGTTTTTTGTTTTTTTTTTTTTTTTTTTCAGTATCTGTTGCATGAATGTGAATAGTTCTGAAAGTCCTTGATTTGAATTAATTTCTCCATAGGTTGCCTGAAAGCTTTCCTGAATTGCAGAATTTAACATGTCTTTCAGTAAATGACATCTCTCTGCAAGCACTACCTGAAAACATTGGGAAGTAAGTTTTGTATACTTTATTAGTATCTTAATTTATTTTATCTTTGTTGTTACACCTGTTGTATAAGTTCCTTGCATAATTGTATTTAATGCACCTATAATATTACTTACAGGTCTGCACTTTTTTTTTTGGTGTTCTTTTCTGTCTGAGGGATCTGTTTACGAAAAATCCCTTTCCATTGTCACTTGACATGCTCAGACTGATGCACAGTCTGAAGCATATGTGTGTACATTTTGGCTCTGTTCTCTGAGTTTTGGAGTATATTGGAATTTTAGGTGCAAAATTAAATAGCTGTTTTGTGATGCAGATGTGACCTTTTGCTTTCCTTCATTGTAGTAGGCTATTGATCCGTTATTGCAAATATGTCAGATGGCTTGCAGCTTAGCTCAAAACCAGAAAGTTGTTGGCACAGGAACAGATGGGTAAAAGCTGGGTGTGATGAGGGTGGAAATTAGAAGGTTCCTAACTGTATGATCAGTCTGGTTCTGAACAAAAGACCTTCATTGGAAGCTGTGGAGATGTTTGCTGAGTTTTCAAGCTGGAACTTGATAAGCTTTAAAGTTATGTTTGTTAACTCTGGAAAGTACAGCAGGATTGCAAGGACAGATTCCAAATTGGAGACATATGGGAATTAAAGTGAATGTTGCTTATTTGTCTCATTTTGACTGAAATTAAGATCCACACTTGGAAAAGGAAAATATCTCTCCTGTTAGTGGAGAGAAGGATATCCCTTCCAGTTGGAAGAAAGTAAAGTATTTCCATGTCTGCTCACTTGGATGTGCAGGAATATCTTCTACTGGTTCATATCAAAGCTGCAGTGAATAGATGCCTAGTGACGTTCAAGAAGAAAATCATGTTGTTCGTTACTCCCCTTTCCATCTCCAAATGATTCTGGTTCAGAGGATTTCCTGAGGATTTTGTTTTGTCTAATTTGTAGCCCACAATGAATCTCTCTTACATATACTTGTCCAGATTTCTCTTGAGCTTATGTAGATATTGTTAGTATTTGCCCCTGGAAAATAGCTGCAGTGGTCTGTTAGCCTTTTGTATTGATAATAAATTTTTACTTATTTTTTTGAGCCTGTCTTTACCTGCCTTGTCCTCATACTGGAAGAGGTAGTGACTCGGTCCCTATGCACTTGATCTGATGTTGGTGCCTTTGTGGTTGCCTACTGTATCTTTATTTTTTTCTGAGCTGCTATCCCAGCTTCAGGAATAATTTTTATAGAACTGAAGATGTCTGTGCTTTAACTCAGAAAAGTTATAGTTAGTTTCTTTTGTTGAGAAATATTTTATAGATTTGAAATTTCTTGCAGCATGTAATTATTCTCCCTCTTCCTCCCCTCCCCTGTCTTTTTAATGTTTTAATCTGCACCTGCCTCAGTGGTTATATTGCCTGTATCTTTATTAAGTTGCCATGGACTGAACTACTTCCATCTTCCTTCAAGAAGCTATGGTAACTCATATGCTGAGTCCTGAGTATCAGCAGAGGCCTACTAATCTTGGATATCAATTCATGAAATTAAATATTTTTTACATGGATTCTTTGAGCAATCAGCATAGTCCCTAATAGTAAATCCCAGCTGTTTCTAAAGAGAGGAGCCCTCCTGAAGATACATTATTATTAAGAGCTTCTGCAATTCAGTCAAGTTCAGACTGGCACTGCTTTAGCCACATCCCATGGGTATGAAAGCTGTCAGCTGGCACCACTCCAGCAACAACAGAAGTGGAAAATGTCTTTTGAAACCTTCCTCAAGCACTAACAGGTACAGCTCATGTGCACCCAGTGACTGTGGCAAAGCCCTGTCTAAAAATTGCATGGGTTGGGGCTTTTGTGACATTCTTCCTTTTCTGCAAAAGTTCACAAAGCTTTTCATGCAACTTTTTGTGGTGCTGGAAGCTAAAAACAGGATCATTCAGACTTTGTGGTTACTAAAAAGCCAGACCAAAAACTTGGGATCCTGCCTGATTCTGAAAATGAATAGAGGCAAGCATGACAAGCTTGAAAATCTTCCCACATCGTTAGGTGGACTGCTGCTTTGCAGACAGTAGCTAAAAGAAAAATGTTGGATTCCTTGAGGGGTCACTGGCTGTGGTGGCTCTGGTGTATTGCTTGCCTTGACTGTCATTTGGTAGTGTGAGTGGTGATAGGCAGTGTTTTGGAGCGAATTAGTAGAAACAACTTTGTTTAAAATAGGTACTAGACGTTTGCAGAGATGTCAATAGGTGGAGCTGTGCAAGAATAAGGGTAAAATTTTTCCGATTATTTATCTGAGGGAGTCCAGGGAAATGCTGTGATACTGATTCAGCCCTATGTGAGCTGTTGTAGAGAAGCATAGCTCATCCTCCCGCAAAAGTGGTGTCTGTTTCCCAATATTGATGATAAAACCCAGGAGTCCTTAACTGCTTCTGGAAGAGCAATATACCTGTCTTGGTCAGTTCTCTTGGAGGGCCAGACTTTTATTCAGGTCTGACATGTTTGCTTTGATCTGGGAAGTGCTCCCAGGTTACCTGTCAAGAATATGAACACTGTATTTTTACAAAACTACTTTAATAATATCAGTGGATATTTGATTTATGGTTAATGAAGGACAGAGAAACGTGTGGGGCTGTTATCTTCGGCTCATCAGGTATTCATTGTAGGTGAGAATATGACAACAATTAGAAAGTGATGGTAAAAGATGCATGTTTTCCAAATCTAAAGTATATTAATGTACATTAATGCAACATGAGGAAAACTCATGAGGTATCCACTCAAAAACAACGTTTCTGAAAGCTGTTGGGGAGTGCCTTGGTGGCAGAGAGAGAGACCTCTCTGGTTCTATCCAGAAATTATTGGGAGGTCTAGTTCATAGCTAATTAGAACTGCAACTTGGAGTTCTTATTGGTCACTTATTTCCAAGAATGACCTTTTATCAAATCTTTAACATTAGGTCTGTTAAAGATATATTTGGTTTTAATCTGGCTACCACCAAATGCAGCTTTTCTTTTTTTTTTTTTATTTCACAAAATATTCATTATAGAATCATAGAATGGTTTAGGTTGGAAGGTACCTCAAAAGATCATCCCGTTCCAACCCCCTACCATAGGCAGGGACACCTCCCACTAGAACAGGTGGCTCAAGGCCTCATCCAACCTGGCCTTGAACACCTCCAGGGAGGGAGCAGCCACAACCTCCCTGGGCAACCCATTGCAGTGTCTCACCGCCCTCACTGTGAAGAACTTCCTCCTAACATCCTTTTTAAATCTCCCCTCCGCCAATTTAAACCCATTCCCCCTTGTCCTGTTATTACAAGACCTTGTGAATAGTCCCTCCCCAGCCCTCCTGTAGGCCCCCTTCAGATATTGGAAGGCTACTATAAGGTCTTCTGGAAGCCTTCTCTTCTCCAGGCTGAAAAGCCCCAACTCTCTCAGCCTGTCCTCACAGCATTATTTATTGCAAGTGAGTTTGATGGTGCAGCTGACCACCTTGAGTTTGATTAAATCAGTGAAATGCTCTGTGGCTTCTCCAAAGATCGCCTGCTTCTGCTCTTCTTTCCCTTCTCTGTTCTTACCTCTGGAGTAATGCTAAATGTGTCTTTCCTTGCGGAAGTGCCCAAGCAAGTTTCTTGGAGGTATTTGGATGTGCTTGCAAATACATTACTGGAGTTTCTGTGTGCTTTGGGTAATAATCCATGGTGTTACTTGATGGAACAGGGTAGAACTGTGTGCTGTATACAAGATCTGTGAAATAGTGAGCAAATAGGTATCTACTGGTGATTTGCTCTGCTACAGTTAGGCTTCTTTCGGGAAAAACTTGGAAGTCCCTCTGCTTGCTGCTGGTCTTGTGGCAACTGGAGTATGTGAAAACTTAGGAAAATACACCTTATATTCATACAATCTTAATCTCTTGACTGTAAAACTGCCTAATTCATCTTCGTATAATACAGTGGTTAGCATGTACTTAGTCTTCTTATTTCTTCATTTTATTTGTTTTAAAGCTACCTTCATAAAATCTGGTTGCATTGCAAATCTACCCTACTGTCATGAATGGGAAAAGCAAAGAAAGTAATGGCAAATATTTTCTGAACAGCTGCACTTCGAAGGTTAGTTAGAAAGTTCTCCCTAATAGCAGGTAATTGCCTTGTGGTGAACTATTAGTGGACGTGTGTCTTCCTCATGAATTCAAATATCCAACCTGTTTCTCACATGGCCTGGTATATACAATGGACACCAGTGGTCAGCTTCACCATCCCAGGCCAGTGTCCCAACTTGTTTGAGCCATTGATACATAGTTATTATTAATATTTTTATTGAGCTGTTAATAATTCTTCTGCAGAGACCTTTAGAATTTCTCTTTTCCTATATGCTGCTAAAGGAATATTAATATAAGGAATATTAATATGTTCTTGTTAAACTGGATGTTTGAGGAACACAGGCAAGGGCAAGGCCTCTCCCAAACCTTTTGTCTTTCCACTTACCATGCATAGATGTGGTCAGTGCATGTCAACTTTTCATCTTCTGTGTGATCACTTCGGTCCGCACACCTAGTGCTGGTATCTGTGCTCTTGCTAGATGAAGCATTCCTCTTTTAAGCTCATACATAGTTTTAGGTGATACTAGAAAGATGTGTGTCACACTGCTTTAGGACTTGCTAACAGACTAGATGTTTTAATAGTACCAGGATGATTTTTTTTGTTTCTCTGATTTGTGTTCTCCTGATTAATGGTATAGGTGCTCTCTGGAGTGAAACAGTGAATGTTAAGCATCTGAGTTGTTTTAACTAATAATTAGGTGGGTGTTGCTTTGAGCAGGAGTTGTTCTGTTGGCTAGTTGTACAATTTGGAGAAACAAGTTATGCAATTTAAATGATGTGGGAGTGTCTTTTTACGGCATTTCTCAGTCTGTTGAGAGCACTTCTAATTTCCTTGCCTATTCTACAGAACCATTTGTGTCTATAGAGCTGCCCAACAAGCAAGTATAACCTGTTCCTTGAGGCGTAGGTAGCATTTAGGAATTTCTACTTGCTTACAGGATTTTTCTTCAGTATTTCCTTATTTATGTGACATCCAAAACACAGGGGGTGTGACTTCCCCCTGAAATAAAAAAATCAGAGTGTTTTTATGTGAGGGTAATTGGGCAAATCAGGCTGTTGGTCTGTAAGGCATCTTAGGGCATAACTTAGAGTGCTCTAACGTCTGTCTCTTCCTAGCACTTTGTCCATGTGTTCCTTCTGTAGTGTTGGTTTTCAGAGTGAGTTCCTCATCACTAACCAGCCCACTGTAATGTTAGCTTTCTACCAGCAAAAACTGGGGAACTTAGAGATCCATATAGTGCTCTTAATAGCTTAATATCTAGAAAGAGAAGAGAGATTGTGTCAGCTTTTTATGTTTAGTTATTTATTTGCAGTTCTTGGGCTTGAATGAAGTCCAGGTACCTTTTGGAAAGCCTTTTATGTATGTCTCTGATGTTTAATCTAGTATCAGACTTTCAGTATGGGCACTTTACAAGAAACAGGCCCTATCTGAAACACCCAGCATGAAATGTGTCATTTGAAAAAGGTAGTTTATCTGTCAAACTCTTTGGGGACAACAAATCAACAAGCTTCTTTGAAGGCTGAAGCAATGTGCAAAATTTCACTATCTGCTATATATTTATGATTTAAGGCCTGCTGCCCATCAGCACGAACATGTAACTTATATCCAGTTTTCAGCTGTCGCTGTTTTTTTCAGCAGTCTTGTCTGTGCCTGGAAAAGATAAAGATTTCCAAGGTTTAAAGTATGAGATTCCTACTGATTGGCAGGTAGAGTGTTTTGGATGTTCCCTGCCAGAACTCTAGCATGGCAAATTAAAAAGCTTTCCTCTATCATACACAATCTTTATTCCTCCCCAAAATGTGCAGATGGTTTGCTGCTCGGACATGATCTCTAAATCCCGAGGATTCAGTGAAAGTTCATAGTAATATCATGATTAGCACTTACATTATTCACAGCCTCCCCATTCCTTGTAATTTTTTTCCCCTAGAGAACTGCACAGTCTGTGATGCGAGAAAATAGAATAGCTTTATTATAGCTTTAGAAACTTTTGATGTGGGAATGGGTGAATTTCTGTAATTGGGAAGGATATCCTTCTGATGCTGATGACTGATGAGTTTGGTTTACCCCCAAGCTGCAAGCAGGCTGAATGGATCTGTGGACCTAACTACTGAAAGGGAATTATCAGGTAAGCAGAGAAATTTTCCTCTTAACGTCTGCAGTTATTAGGTAGAATGCTGAAATAGGGATTTCGTTATGACTGTGAACATATTTAAAAGAACAGAGCAAATGTTACTGCACTTCGGAGCATTGTTTTGCAGAAAGACTTGTTGCAGGCATGCTTCTGAAGTGTCAAGGAACCACCAAAATCCAGAGATTTTATGTTAGAGAAACAGTCACTGAGCGTGGTGGGTTTGTGTCGGTTTTAGTTTTCTGGAACTTTGGAACGTGGAATCTTAGTGTTGATCAGAATAGGAATAGCTGGAGAAGGCAAGGTCTTCAAAGGCAAGGATGGATGTGCTCAATGCAAACTATTCAGAAGCATATCAGAATGGCATGCACATTCTGATAGTGGATTTCTGGGCTAGTCCTTGACTGTATTTTTCTTAGTGTGTGCTAGAGGGCCTCAAGTGTAAATGACACAGCTGGTAGCATCACATAAAATGCAAGATGCTTATAAAATTCTGTGGAACAAGACAAAGTAATTCTGTTTTAAGGTTTAGCATAATAATATCTAATTAAAACACAGTCTTGCATGGTACCACAAAAGTGATGGAGAGGCTTATTTTGCAAATACACAGGTGGAGGACTGGCTAGGCTGATAAAAATGGTATTAAAAGGTCTCACTCTGGCTTATATGAATTTAGCATGACAAGTAATATTTACAGAGTTAGAGTAGGTAGAGCATTCAGTTTTCGTCACAGCTGTTTTCTCAATGGCAAAACTGAATTAAGAAAGTCAAAAGTTTATTTCATTAACTCTTTATTTCATTAGCTGATTAACTGTGTAATAGTGAAGGCAGTGCCATCTGGCCTTTAAAAAAGAGATTTTGCACCCTGTATATTGCACAAGAAAGAAATATTTAACATATTTAGCAATATATTTTTTTTAATATGAAGTACATGCATTTTGTATTTAAGTCATTGGAGACTGATGTTATGTGAGTGGAATGGAAGATATTTTGAGAATGGAGTGTGAATAGCCTTAGTCTCTCCAACCTGTTTCAGTAATCTTGATAAGCAAATTGGAGAATGTTCAGTGAAAGCATTCAAAAGGAAACAGGCTGAGCTTTAATTACAGCTCTCTCCTCAATTATGTCTTTTGAAGGTCATAGAGAGTTCAGTGTTTGCTGTCCATTTTTTTGATCATTCTTGTTGCTGTGTGTGAGGCAGAGAGAGTAGAAGTGATTTCAGCAACTTGAAAACCAATCTTCTGTAGAAAACCTAATCAGCAAATTAGACTACCTCTCTTAATATTCAGGGCATTCCTTAGCCATGAACTGTGAAACTTTTATCTGCTTTTGAAATTTGAATGTGACAGGCTGTGTATTCCATCTTTGCTCCAGTTAGTGGCTAATAAGATACTAAATGTCTTTCACCCTTCTATTTTCACTTGTGGAAGATCTGTAGCTTTTTAGAAACCAATTAACAGTATTAGCAATTCAAGTAACTGACTATGCAAATGCTCTTCCTCTGGCCTCTTCCTCTTTTAAGTCTAAGATTATTAACTTACTTTTGTGCCTATTTAAAATCAGTCTTCCAAGGTAGGAGTGTTTTCCTCCCATAATTTCTGACCACTTCTCACAGCTTTGTAGAAGTTGGCAAGTATTAGGAATATTATACATAATTTCAGGTTTTTTTACTAGAACTGTTCCCACTAGAATATTGTCCTGTTTGTCAAATTCCAGAAGTGGACTGCTAAGGAGAGCCTCATGTGCTTTTCCTTTGCACATTATACACCTGAACTTGAGAGATAAAATAGCATTTAACTTAAATGCAAGCTACTTCAGATTGCTTTTCCTCTAAAAAGGAGGAGAGAAATGCTTTAAAAAATGATATCTGGAAGAATGGTCTTTAAAAGTACTGGTGAGACAAAACCAGCTTCATCAAAACTTTGTCTAGTTACCTTGCTTTGCAGTTGTTTTTGCAGCATCTGTTACAGCATCCCCTGAGGGAGAACTATAGGACTTCACATATATGTAGATAGTTTGCTCTGAAATGGTGAAGTGCCCTCATTTAGGAAAATTAATACGTCATGGAATTTCTGGCTTCCTTAAGAATTTCTGGGATTCAGTAGCTAAGGATTTTCAAAAGTTGCTCTCCTCTATTGCATGGTGTGGGCATCAGGTCTCTCCCTCTTTAAATTGTATTGTAGGAATCTTAGAAAAGAGTCATGAATGCTGCTCTTTATCATTCACACTGTAAAATGGCTTTGGGTGATCAAAGAGGCAGGAGATTGGTTAGAGCTGACATTTGGGGGATGGAGGGAGGAAATCACTTTAAGTTTGAGGTAGTCTTTTCTGAGAAATAATCTCGAGAAAATACAGTTAACTGCAATTCTGTACTATTTGTAGGTTACCATATAATAGGTGTGAATTTTAAGGTCCTTACATGGTAACTTTTAATTATAAGCCAACACTAAACAGTATTTGGAAGCAAAAAAGCAAGTTGTCTTGAACCTTGCAAAAAAGAGTGTAGACCACGAACTGCACAGTAATATGTTAAAAGAACCTTAGGGAGCTCAGGAAAGATAATCTTTTCCTATAAAACTGATACTGCTTTTGTTGTCTTGTAAAATGACATTTCACCAAAAAATCGGCATGGAGCTGATTTTTCTGACACTGAGGAAAGATGTGGTGCTGGCAGGCATACTGACTGTGCATGGGTAAAATAAGACAGACTTGGGGAAGAACTGAAATCATAGTTGGCTGCAGAAAGGCATGTGTGGTATAGAAGCTCTTGCAACCACCTCATTTTGTAGAATCATACAATGCTTTGGGTAGGAAGGGGCCTTCAAAGATCATCTAATGTAAACCCTCATGTTGTGGGCACAGACGTATTTGTTTAGACCTGGTTGCTCAAAAACCCATCCAACCTTGACTCCTAATCCTTCTGGGGCTGGGACATCCACAAGTTCTCTGGACAACTTGTGCCATCCTCATTGTAAAATGTTTTTTTTCCCTTTTGTCTAACTTATACCTACTCTCATTCAGTTTAAAAGCATTGTTCCTTGTTCTGACACTACAGGCCCTGATAAAAAGATTGTCCATATCTTTTCTGTACATTCCCTTTGAAGTTCTGCAAGGCTGCCATAAAGTCTTCCTGGTGTCTTCTCCTGACTGAACAAGCCCAGCATTCTCAGCCTTTTTTTGTAGGAGACGTGTTCCATCCCTCTGACCATTTTTGTGGCCCCTCTTCAATATGACCATGCCTTGTGCTAGAGATCCTAGAGCTGGACACAGAACTCCAGGTGGGGTCTCATGATAGTGGAGTAGCAGAGCAGAATCAACTCCCTTGGTCTGCTGGGCACATTACTTCTTTTGATACAGCCCAAAATTTGATTGGTTTGGAGACTGGTCTTTTCAGACTTTTTCTGCAGTCAACAATACAGTCAATGAAAAGAAGACGAGATATAGACTTCTTTTGGGTGTGACTTGGGACAGGAGACTATCCCAAAGGTATAAGCTCTACCTTCAAATATTTATAGTCTGAGTAAGTGAAATTTTGAGAGCTAACTGGTGACTGATTAACCCTGTTAATTCCTTGGGGGGGAGAGGGGAAGCTGTGAAATGTCAGGTTCTCAATTAATTGTTAGACTGCAGTTAGAATCTTTGTGGGATGGGAATAGCTTAATTAGGATCCTGTCAGATGAGTGACTAGCATCTAAGAAGTGTGTCCTGGGACAGGGTCATACATGTCATTGGTAGCTTTATTTGGGCAGTGGGGATGGGTTGTGTTATATTTAAATATTGCTAGTTCAGTCCATTTTGCATGCTGCTATGTACCACAGTTACATTCTCATCTCTTAGAAGACTCTTGATAGACAGAAATCAAGCATGCTTCTTTTCTGCGTCTGTAACCAGTTGTCATTTAAGAGTAATGAGTAAAAAACTTTCTCTCCTTTTATGACCTCTTTTTCAGTTGGATCCACCTTAAATATAATGCTTTGGTCTAATGGGGCAATGTTCCTGTTATAAACTTAATAGACTTGGTCTCTATAGTACTTGGTGGGAAACTTCATTTTGCCAGTCGGGATCCACTTCACTGGATTTGGACTAAAGACTTTGGAAGAAGTAGAAAGGATATTTTCAAAAGGTGGAGGGTAGTGTCTTGGTTTTGTTCCAGGGCAGAGGTACAGTTGTGACCCTGCTGTGGGTGACAATAGCTATAAAATAAAGTATTTTTCCTCCAGAAAGCTGTGTCATTAGAGTTGAAAATGTAATTCTGTAGGCAGCTGAGTCTCATAAGAAGAAACTGAGGCTGGTACTGCAGTTGGCATCAGCTGGCCTCCAAAATGCATGGTCCAGAGCTGAATGCAAAGATAGCAGTTTGAAGGTTCCCACAAGGGTACAGCTACCCAGTGAGTTCTCATAGCGCTGCTGACTTGGGCAGTATAGATGACTGCCTTGCAATTTTTGGTAGCTGCACTGGCTCAGGTGTTTAAGAAGATTTATTCTGAGTTGGATTAGGGATCTGTTTTACTCTTTTTCTAGGTTATCTTTAAGCAGAAGCAATTTCCTCATCTTATTCACTGGCCTGCCACAGCTCAATGATACAATGAGGATGGTTAAGATGGTGTTTCTCAAGTTCTTGCTGTTGAACGTGGCTTTGCTGGCAGAGATTTCTGTTTAATCACACCCAAAGTGGAATTTGATATAAGAAGAGAAATTAAGAGATTGCACTACTTTACTGGTCTGTTCTTCACCCCGATGGGTAGGGAGATATGTCCGTGTGTGGAGATTGACAGTGTGTGCATCCTTTGTGTGTTCTCATAGTGAATCATAGGCCTCATCTAATATAAGCATGAAGTGAAAGTGTTGAATTCAAAAGAAGATTGGAATAGGTTTCTAGAAAACCTGTTAAAAAAAGACCAACAAAACCCAAAAAACCTTAAACAATGGCAGTTTGTTGGTAGTCACAAAAAAGCAATATGAGTGACAAGCAGACCCATGTTCCTGTCAGAAATGGTTCTCCCTTCCCTCTCCACCTCCACTGGTTTGGTTTCTCTGAGGATGTTGGATACAGTGTGTAATCTTGATTTGTGTTTTTTAGTATTAATTTTTTTTACATGAGAGTTTTGTCATGTATCATTTGAATGACAGCTTCTTTATTCTCTTGTTACTGTCAAATGATTTTGAGTGGCAGTGGCTGAGTTTTACCTGCTTATCTTTTAATCGAATTTGTAATAGGCTTCCACTGAAGTATCTTCACCTATATGGCATGTTTTAACTCTGGTTTTTTTTCTGGAGGAATACAGAACCCTTTGAGTAAAATGTGCTTGCTTCAGAGGCTGGAGAGGATTGCTGAGACTGTAATAAAAGCTCCTGTGAGATTTCATTCACTGTTTTCTGAATGCGATACAAAGCAGATGCTTGAAATAAGAATGTATATTTCAGATGTCATTCAAAATCAATCCCTGATAAACCTTCTTTCCCTTTTAATAGCTCATTACGGCAGTTATGTTGCTTCCGTGCTTAGATAATGGTATTGGAGTTGCAATATGAAGCTTTATTTTAATTTTATTCAAATTATCACCTGCTTTTTTTACTGGGGTTAAGTAATGATCCTGTAATTCAGATATTGGTATTGTTTGAAGTGAAAACAAATATTTCAGCTTTATGTGGTCTGAGTACATGAGCAAGCTTATTTGTTTTCCTAAGATGTATAAACAGAAACATGTTAGGTTTGGATTTAACATGTGTTTCAAATGTAATGCAATTCCTTTTTTAATCTAGATTTTATTTCAGGGCTATCACACTGTCCCCCTTTTCTGCCCACTAGGGCAGAACACATTCTGCTGTAGGAAACTGCCTATTTGCAGTTACCATATCTGATTTTTATTTTTCCCTGGGATGCAGGAGGATTAGAGACGATTATAGTGTTGGGATAATGCCTGACTCCTTGTGTTCCATTTAGTCATAAATAAACCCCTGAAAAATCTGAATGTTGCTATGGTGATGTTAGTAAAAGCCTGGGATATGGAGTAAGTGAGCTGCTTAGAAGCATAATGTCACTTACAGTAATGAGCATGCTGTCGTTAGAACAGTGATGGGTTTACCTAATGCTCTGTAAATTTGGTAGCCCACGCTAAATTCTGAAAGAGTAAGTAAATGTGATATATCTGAATAAAAGCTGTTCAGAAACATGCAACTACTGATCTTTTAACAACTGGAAATTTGTGTTTCATCTTTTTACTTTCTAGCTTTAATGTGTTGAAGTATCACAAAGAAACAAGCAAGAACTTCTGTCTTTGTATGTTGCCTTTTACATGATGGTCTGGTTGAATTTGAACAACAAATTCACAGCAATTTTATTTTAAACTATGTGAATACACACTTTCCTGAAGGGTGGAATATAAAACCATCTCATTAAAATGTGGTGTGTGTTTGTTTCTTTTCAGTCTCTATAACCTGGCTTCACTGGAACTTAGAGAAAATTTGCTGACATATTTACCTGAGTAAGTGACATTATACGTGTTTGATTAGATTATTCTTATTCTTAAAATCTTCTAGTGTGAAACTGAGTAACAGCTAGAAAAAAACATTCAATGCCAATTGACAACCTCCATGAGACAACTTTAGTTTAGCAACACCTTGTTAGATTCATTACTTCTAGTTGTACTCAATTAGTGGCAGGAGCCTGTAGACTACACTGATTGACTTTGCTCTTTAAAAGTGTTCTGTATAAAATACAGCAGCATTAAATATTTCTTCTTGTGTGCACTGAACAGGTGTATTGGCAGTGGAAATGGTGACTTGGGTTGTTCTCATGCTGAAATTTTGTAACTGTGAAGGTAGGGTAATGGGATTTCAGAGATGTCTGTTCTGAGCATCTGTCCATTTTGTAGAATTTGTAAGTAACCAAAACTCTTGACCTGCTTTAACAGTTCCGTGACCTTGTGTTGGAGGCTGCACACAATACTCCATGTGCAGTCTCTTGAGAGCAGGGAAGAATCACTTCTCTTGACCTGCTAGCCTCAAGTTGGATCAGAGGAGGTTGAGACTTGGGAACTCTCACAGTGAAGAAGTTTCTTCTAATACCAAACAGTGAAATAGGCTCCCCAGGGAGATGGTCGAATTACCCACCTTGGAGGTCCTTAAAAGAGGCGTGAATGTGGTGCTAAGAGATGTGATTTAAGACCAGACTTGATAGAGTTATACAATGGCTGGACTACATGATCTTAAAGGCTTTTCCAACCAAAATGTTCCTATGATTCTATGATTCCAACTGGTGGTGTGGGGTAAGATTGTTAGTTATTCTATTTTGGAAATCTGTTTTGGCTGTCTGGAACAAGCCTCCTCTTTTTCTAGTGAAGAATTGTCCATCTTTCAGTTTCTGGCTGCTGCTTGCACAAGTTTTGACGTCTCCTGTTTTGCTTGCTTAGGTAATCTAATAGCTACTGTAAAAGATTTAACCTGTTTTAATCAGAATCTCTTCCCCAGTCACTTGGGGATCTTTTTGTTTTGTGTCAATCTACACAGTACCTCCATTGTGGCTGTTCATAGCTGTGAGCCACAAGGCACTTTAAATGCCAGTGGTCAGAAGATATGAATTGCTAATCAGGCATTAATTGTGGCATCAGAATGAAGCTATGATAGATGGCAACAATTTTATTTCTCTTGGAAAATTCGGTGTTGGTAATACAGCCAATGAGTCTCTCTAGCTTTCTTGCTACTGTGGCTTTGCTGAAGGTAGGCAGAAACTCTACAACAGACTGCTTTTGAAGTAGAAGGATGTCCCTCTGTGTCTGTTCATGTTGACAGAACTTTTACATCTGCTTGGGTTTCTTTTTGTTTACATCCTCATATCCAACCTGAAATACTTCCAGAATGGATAGATCATATTTAGATGATAAATGATGGATTTATTTAGTCTTGAATCATACTATTACATGTGATCACTATGAGGAATTTTTACGCAGTTGTGTAACTGTAAATTTCCCCTGAAAAGAAATCTAACCAGCTACACTGAACTATGTGGCATTGTCCACCCTGAGGGAGTAATGGTTAGAATAAAGAATAGTGATTTGATTGTCTATACTGAGTTTCAAGTTTTAAGGGCATGCAGTTACACTGACAAACCAAATTATTTTTTCAGTAAGATATTACTGCAAATAGTCTGTGCCCAGTCAAGTAACTCTGTAATTTGGTGTAAGTTCCAGTAAAATAAATTCATTCAAATAACATGGGATTTCTGCTGGTTTAGTCTCGTGGTTTTGTTTTGGCTTCTTGCAGATCACTTGCCCAGCTGCAGCGACTAGAAGAACTTGATTTAGGAAACAATGAACTTTATCACTTGGTAAGAGAACATGCTGCTGGAAGTGCGTGTTGATCTTGTTTTACACATTGTTTTTGTTGTAGGACTGCCAAAATTGAAGAAAGGAAAATATATGAAAGGAAAGTCTTTTTATAGGTACAGATGAATTTTGGCGCTGAGTCAGTGCTTTCCATATATGCTTAGTCTTGTTCAGAAGAGTAATACTTTAGCCAAAATTAGTCTCTGATCTCTGGAAAACGAGAGCACAGCACAGACTTTTTCTGTGGAAAGGCACAAACTCTGTAGGCAGCTGAACTCGCTGGGCACAGAGACAGCATGCATACAGGCTCAGCTATTTCTGGAGTGAAAGCAGGAATCTTTGGAAAAGGGCTGAGGCATACTGTTAAGGGTTCCAGTGTCTGACATTGGTGGCAGATATATCTACCAAAAGATATGTCATCTCCCTTAGGATAACTCCAATTAAATGTTGGATTTGCAATATATTAAGAGTGCTTGTTAGTACATGTCACACAAAGTATGGTAGCTTGTTAAGCTATAGCAATCAATTTGTATGATGGGCTTCTGAAATGCTTACAGTCATCCTTGCTCCATTTAGGCATGGTACCTCAAATTGACACTTGGAGTAAGGATTGGTTTCCTCAGACTGTAGTTATGGGGTGGCCATTTGTTTTTGACTTGAAGCTCCTATGTTACTTAACTTTGTTACTTTTTTATGTTGTAGCCAGAAACAATTGGTGCACTTTTCAATCTCAAAGACCTCTGGTTGGATGGAAACCAGTTAGCCGAAATACCTCAGGTAAAGATGAGTTCTACCAACATTGTTTTGAAGATACTTTTAAAAGAGAACCTTTCCCCCCCCCCGCCAGTACCTAGAGGGAAGTGATCTGAAATTGAATAATTTTCTCAGTTCACCTTGCCTGACCTTTGCCAAAACCTTTGGTTTTGGATGTATAAGAGATTATACATTGCGTATTAGAGATTATGCACTGCAAGGGATTATACATTGTCATATATTTTCTTTTTAACATTTTGACAATTGAGTTGTTTCTAATGGGTATGTTGTTCAGTTTGTAGGATGACACATCGTCCATTTTCAGTCTTTCTTCCAGTGATCAGAGTTGTCTGAGTTAACCTACACCTTTTGTCCCTATCTAAATTGCAATTTTGACAGACATGAGGATGAATCTCTCTTCTTCTTTTTTTTTTTTTGTTTTTAAGTCATCTCCTTTCTTTGAAATATTGCTTGCTGCAAGTACAATAATAGAACCATTGCCATAAATAGAAATTATGATTTGTGAAGGCAAATCTCATCTGACATCAGTCATGGGATGAGAGAGTCCAACAGAGACCCATGAGAATGATTAGCAGACTTGAGCATCTCCCTTAGAGAGGGAAGCTGAGAGGCCTGGGTCTATTTCATCTTGAGAAGACTGTGAGGAGATCTGATCAATATCTATAAATATCTGAGGGGTGGGTGTCAAGTGGAAGGGGCCAATCTCTTTTCAGTGGTGCACAGTAATAAAACAAGGAACAGTGCATACAAACATGAACATAGAGTTTCACCTCAACATGAGGAGAAGCTTCTTTACAGGTGAGGATGATGGGGCACTGGAACAGGCTGCAGAGCAGTTGTGGAGTCTTGTTCTCTGGAGACTTTCAAAACCTGCCTGCATGCATTCCTGTTTGAATTATTCTAGGTGATCCTGGTTTTGGCAGGGATGTTAGACTTGATCTCTGCAGGTCCCTTTCAACCATTCTGTGATGCTGTGTTGAGAGGCCTTAGCTCAAAGCACCCTAAATTCTCTTTCTCAAGAACTATCATAATACATGAGATGGTTTCTTTTCCCTCTTTTTCCTTCAGAGCCAAGTCAAAACCTGTTTTCTCCTGTTCCTTGTGCAGTTTCCTGTTACTTGCTGTATCAATGTCATTGGCAGCAGTGTAACTTTGACATCAGTTACAGTTTAGTGGGCTTTGTTGACTTTGTTGTTGTTGGGTTGGCCTAATAATTTTTTAAGTAGATGTAGTTAAACACTGATAATTATTCATAAAAGGTTGTGTGACTTCAGCAGCTGTTTCTACTGAAGCTGGTGTTTTGTCTAATGTCCAAAAGATGAACTTGTAAGATAAGGGGTATATGTGTGCTTAATAAAAGCTTCTCCAAAATAAAAGAATGGATGTTGAGAATTAAGATCAAGGCTGCCTCGGTATGCTAGTTTCATATTCATACTTCACAAAGTAAGGGACAGTTCTGCTCTAGCCATCCTGTTCTCTGAAATATGGTCTGGATGAGTAAAATGAGAACTACTCTAGAGCCTGTATAGGAGTGCCTGTATACATGGGGAATGGGAGGGTGCTTTGCTGGCTAATTAGGGACAAAGGCATTTTTCTTTCAGACTTTAAGCTAATTGGTGGATTACCATTGTAAAAAACTAATCGTATAATTGTAGATTATGGTAGTATAACTTGGTACTGCAAATATGCTTGCTGCAGCAACACTCAGTACCTATTTCTGCATTGGTTGCAGTTGGGAGATGTGAAGATACGAAATCCCTAAACGTCATGACATGTTGCTGTATCAGCCAGGAGAAACTAATCCTAATTTGCCCAGGGTTAATTGGGAGTGGCAGATTTTAATTATGTGGATCTTGATAATCTGTAGTTCTGAAAAAACAGCTTTGCAGTCTACTTCAGGAAAACTGCAGTTCTGGCTGCTGCTTGCCTGGGTGTGTTCAGCACAGCTTGTCTGACTACTGAAGCTAGTCTGAATATTAGAATAAAAAGATGTGACTGGATCACTTGGTTGGCTTATCATATGCAAAATGTAATTATATACTCTCATTAGAGGTCATGAAGAATGGCTTATTTAGAGAGCATACAGAGAATTGTTTTTCTTTCTGGGATTTCATTGTGGTGGCACATTTTTCAAATTACTTTGTTACATGTTCGGACATGACTTAAAAATTTTTGTCTTGTATCGCAGGAAGTAGGAAACCTGAAAAACCTGCTTTGTCTGGATGTTTCTGAAAATAAATTGGAATGCCTTCCTGAAGAAATTAGTGGTCTGACTTCTTTAACAGACTTGCTTGTTTCTCAGAATTTACTTCAGGTCTTACCTGATGGCATTGGTAAGTACAAAGTGAATGCTATCACTTAGAACCGTGTAATCTCCTGAAAATTGGAAGTAGTTTGTTTTCAAGTCTTTTGAAGTCTTTTTGTGCAAAAGATGAGCTTTTCTCAGCTTCTTTTTTTTTTCTTTTGTTGCTTAGCATGAAATGCACAACTCTATTAATTTCATGTTTTAATTGCTTAAATAGCAGTTAATATATCCTCTTTGTTCATTGTCTATGTCACCATCATGATTCTCTAACACTGCAAATTTCTAGCTTACAACATGATGTAGGTCATTTGGTAATACTGACTGACAGTATTTTTATTTAAAAAGGCCATGGTTTTCAGTAGGGTAGTGTAATTGTTTTCTTTTGGACAATGTAATTAATCCTGTACCAAACCCAGTGGAAAGCTGTTCCAGCTTCAGCCCATTAATCTTCACCCTTGAGTATCCAACCTACAACCTTTCTGTGTATGACCCCTTAAAGAAGATTTAATAATTGAAGAATATTTTCTGAAACATTACGTATGCCTTTTTAAAGGCAGATGTTTTTACCTTGCAGTAAATGTGGTGAGGAGTCAGCAAGCTATTGTTTCTCTGATACTCATCAACTGTTTTTCTGGAGAGTTTCATGTTGCAAGAGTGTGCCTTCTGCTTGCCAGGATTTTGTTTTATTTTGTAAAATAAAGGTGAAGGAGAGGGAGGACTTGTGAAACATGGAAAAGACTGGACAGATCTTTCCCCTCCCTTCTTGTGCTGTAAAGGATGAATCTTTCTAGAGGCTGGACTTGGGGGAATAGGGTAACTACAGTGGATCCTAATCTGTGTTTGGTAGAGACTTGTGGTAGCCTTCTGGTGATCTGAGCTGGCCAATACAGTTGTTTTACATCAGAAATTTTACAGTCTGAAAGAGAGGAGCTTGTCTGTAACACCAGCTGGTGAATAAGAGGAGCTGCTGCTTCTCAAGAATCCTGTTAAAGGGAGAATCTTTCTAGGGAAAGTGGTTTCAAACAGCCAGGCTGTTTTACACTGGGCCTAGTTTACATATTCATTTGGTAGATGTTACTTTTTTCTAAAGACAAAAAAAATTGCTACTTAAATTCGTATAATACCTTACCTGTGTTTTGAGAATTAGGTAGCATTAGACCTTGTTACGTGAAATAGAGAAAATCTGGTATTGTGGTTGAAATTAACCTCACTGATCACTGTGGAAGCTGCTGGGAGGAGCTCATCTTAACTCAGTTTATCACTGAGCCTTTGGTTGGTTTGTTTGCTCTGTAAGTCGTCAAAGCATGGCTTTCACCAACACCAATGAGTCAGCAGTGGCTGTGTTTTACCAAATTTCTAAAGCCTCTAATGGAAGTGGGTCTAGTACCTCCCATACTGCACCACCTCCCAGTGGGGAACCTAGGACTACCTACCCTTTGATGTGAGGCCACTGTTGTCTTGCCTGCTATTGCAGAGAAGAATTTGGCTCTGTTATCTCTGTAACGGTGTTTCAGGTACATGTGGGTTGTCCTTTGTTATGACCTTGGCTGCCTCTTGGTGTGAGCCAATAAAGCCAGCTCACTTAGCCTCAGCTTGCATGTACCCTGGCCATCTTTCTTCCTTTGTGCAGAACCTCCATCAGCATATTTCTTGAACTGGGGAGTTAAGAGAGGAAGACAAGACAGGACACAGAAATGAGCATGGATTTACAAGTGTGGCTCACAGTTGCTGAGTGGATGAGATACAGTAACTTCCACTGATTTGCTGGCTGCAATTCTAATGTATTCCAGCCAATGTGGGAGTGCATTGCCAGTTTACATTCAGCCTGGTGCACACCATAAATCGCAGGTCCTTTCCAGCAGGGCTGTTGCCAAAACTGTCACTTTCCAGCCTGTTCTGGTGCACAGGGTCATTCTGCGCAGGTGCAGAGTTCTGTACTGCAACCCACTGCACCCTGCATTTCTCTTTAGCTTGCTGTCTCATAGTCTCTCATCTGTCTCCTCCTGATGTAGCACCATCAGTGAAATTGGTGAGCCAGACTATTACAGCTTTTTTTGAACAGTGAGGGGAGGGCTAGGGTGGTGTCAGCAGCTAGTGATGTCTCCTGAATTTTGTCTGGGTCGGCTCTGCTTTGTACTGAAGATCATTCTGATACAAAGGAGCAGAATCGTAGAATAATCTTGGTTGGAAGACACCTTTTTTAAGGTCATCTAGTTCAACATCCCCTGCAATGAGCAGGGACATCTTCAACTAGATCAGGTTGCTTGAAGTCCAGTTCAGCCTGACCTTGAATGTTTCCAGGGATAGGGTGTTTACTGCCTCTCTGGGCAACCTGTGCCCATGTTTCACCACCCTCATTGTAAAAACTTCCTTTTATACGAGGAAGAACAAGATGAGCTTTCTGCTCTGAAATAGTATTTTGTCCTTCCTGGATAGAAGACCTCCATAGAAGTTTGATTCCTACTCTGAAACTGAACTTGGTTTTCATCTCTGACTAGCTAGGTTCTCTGTTAGGACAAGAGACCTTGATCCCATTTGAGTTTAAGCTGTCACTTAAGTGCAAGGCTTTCTTATTATGGCTGAATAGACAAGAGGTGATCTGCAAACTCCTCTATAAATAAAAATCATATAATTTTGGTAATTTTCTCTCATTTTTAGGCCTTTGACATTTATAGGCTATTTATGTTTATATGGGATACATTCCAGACTCCAACTTTAATATAATTTAATATGGTTAAATATTGAATATGAATATTTATGTTGTATGTAAACTTGCAAAAGCTGTTAGAAGATTTCAAAAAGTTTTGCAGCAGAATGATTTTCTGTAATTATGGCAGGTATAGGAGAGCACTAAGCTGAACCAATGTGATGTTCTTTCTTTCCAGGAAAATTGAGGAGGCTCTCCATTTTAAAGGTTGATCAGAACAAACTTATTCAGCTAACAGATTCAATTGGAGACTGCGAAAGCCTTACTGAGCTTGTTCTAACAGAAAACCAACTGCAGGTAACCATGATCATGACAACTCAAATGGCTGGTGGTAATAAGACCTGCTACTTAAGTGCTGAATCACTTAGCTCATACGGTTACTCACTATTGTCACCACTGTTAAGTAGCCAGTTTCCTTTAAATGCAGCATATTTTTAACCTGTTAAGTGAATGCTGAAGATCAAGTTGTGTAGTAATAATCCTTCTTTCCACGGGCTTAAGCAATTACATATTCACTGTTGAATCTTTCATGAATAGTAAGGGAATTAGAGCACCTGAAGTGCAAGTATCATTTACTTTGTTTTTAATGTGGAGCTTGTGCCTTGTTGTCTTATGGCCAGTTTTCACTGTGCATTACCTGGGTCAGATTTGCTGGAACTGAATGGAAGCCCTGAACACTGCAGAGCTACTGTTCCAGCCAGGTGTTCAATACGATATGTAATCAATTGACATATCAGACTTTCTGTCATTAGGTGTTTGCTTCCATTGTTCTGAGACTTACTTCATAGGACACTGAAGCTTAGAGAGCTGAAGTGTTTATTAAAAAACAGTTTTTAGCATTTCTTAAGTTACATTTGTACTTGGTTGAGTTAGGAGCTTAAGCCTGGAGGGTGCAAGCCTGTCTGGAAGTCAGTTCACAGCACCAAAATTAGAAACTCATCTCTCCATTAACTGTTCAGGGAGCCTAGAGTTAGATAATACGGATCTTCTGCATATATGTTTCTGTTACACGGCTACTGTGCATTTTGATACAGAGATAACCTCAGGATTAATTTTTATTGAAACTGATGTTCCTGGACACTTCTTTTGCTAGATAAAACCTTGGATCTCCTTTGAAAGGCCTCATAGTGAGGGCTAGCCACAGTCATGTTTTGAAGATGGTTCAGTTTGTAAATTAGTTTTTAAAGAGAGATAAGTTTTGCTCAGATTCTGGAAATTTACAAATTCTGTTTGCTTATTGCCTTGTTTTTATTGGTACAGTCATTGCCAAAGAGCATTGGAAAACTAAAGAAGCTGAACAATTTGAATGCTGATAGGAACAAATTGACATCTTTGCCCAAAGAGGTAAGTTTTGTGTAGTTAACTCAAAGATATGATTATACAAATAGAGATCTTCTGATTTCAAATGCCTATGAGAAGTAGCATGCAGTTTTGATCCACTGGGCATTCTTCCCAGGCTGATTGCAGCCAGAAACTTGTCTATTAGGTCTGAACAGTAGCTGTGGTGATTTGCTTGCTTGGATATGCAAAATGCCTTTTCACTTGGATGAGAAGGCTTGGATCTAATTAGCTAGTCACTAGTAATTCTCATTGCAGTTGTCAGACCTAGCACTATTTGAAGACTGGAAATGTAGAGTGAATGTGTTTAAACATCAATACACATCATCTTCATGTAATATGAAAATATTGCCAGAGTCTTTCTCACCTCACTCTTATGAGCATTAGGAAAGGAAAAGTTTCATATTGTGAAAAATGGTTAAGAGACTGCTGACAGTCTTTTATGTTTTGAAAATCCTGGGAATGCTTTCGCCTCTAAATATGAGGACCTGATGTGACCAAGATCATAGATACCTCAGATCTTACAGCTATGATCTCTAGAACTTCTGTCTACTGTCACAGTCTATGGAATGAACTGAAGCCAGATTTTCTATTGTGAAGGTAAATATAATGAAAGCATTACAAGTTTAGTTTTGCAGTAAATTCTGGGAAGAGATCAAGGGAAGCAGCATTTGACAGCCGGATGAACATGAGCCAGCACTGTGCCCAGGTAGCACAGAAGGCCAATGGCATCTTGGCCTGTGTCAGGAATAGTGTGGCCAGTAAGCACAAAATTTTTGGACATTAGGAAAAAGTTTTTCACAGAGCGAGTGGTCAGGCACTGGAATAAGCTGCCTAGGGAGGTGGTTGAATCACCCACACTGGATGTGTTTAAGGGTCGTTTGGATGTGGTGCTTAGAGATATGGTTTAAGGTGAATCTTGTAGAATAGGGCTATAGGTTGGGCTTGGTGATCCTGAGGGTCTTTTCCAACCTGGATGTTTCCGTGATTCAGTGATTCTGCTTAGGGCTGCTTAATTATGGAGCTTGGACAGCTAGGGGAGGATGATTGAGGAAGGAGAAAAGTGTCTGGGAAGGAGATGGGAAGAGGTAATGATATGAAGAGCAGGGACCATGCAGGAGCAGAGGATGCTGCTGTGGCACTGGCAGCAACAATTCCAGTGACCCAAATCTGAGCTGACACAGATTGGTTACCTAAATGATGCTCCATGATAGCCTTTATTCCTCCTTTACAAATTGCCTTGTAAGTGTATGCTTGATGAGGGAGAAAGGTGAGGAAGGGAAAGGAAGAGAAGATGTGAGTACTACAGCTCCTCTAGCAAGACAGTGTCTCCTCTGTAGAGGTGCTGCTGGTTCTGAATAGAAAATTGTGGAGGTCATATCCAGATGGTTGCATAAATGCTAGCAAGTGGCAGGGCCTTGAGAAAACTGTTTCTGGGTTGGGATGTGATGGCAGTTTTGATCTTGTGCTTTTCAGCAGAAAACTTATCATGTCTTTACAAAGAACTTAATACATGACTCAGGTGTCCTTAATTTCAGTAGTTGAGACTTGCAGAATTTTGTGCCCGGTCTACCTTTAAGAACAATTTCTCTGAGCTTGTTATGTGAGGTTTTACTGACAGGCTGCATTTCCAGACTGGCCATTAATAGCTTACATAGTGTATAACTACTTTTCTTAGTTAATGAAGTTGTTCATGGTATTTGAGATAGTGCTTGTGGCTTGGAAGGAACAGAAATAGGAGCAAATGAGAGGAGAAGGCGCAGCTTGAGAAGCAGGTAAAGCAGGGTGAATATGGATTGTGTAAGTTTGTGGGGACTAAGTCAGGGTCTTGGTGCAGAACAATTAAGGGATTGACACTGAACATGAAACTGGAGACATGGAAGTATAAATGGATGGAAATTGTTGCCCAGTTGGTAAAGGCACTGGGGATATGCAAGTCTGAAGTGAAGGGGTAAACATTAGTGCAGATGAGAGAGGGAAGGTGACATCTGTTCAAGGGGTGAGATGAAGTCAGGGATGAGTCTATTTCAATAAGGCAGGTGATGAGGAAACGGAGAGTGGTGTCTGGAATGAGGTGAGGTGGGAAGTTGTAGAAAGTCTGGGAAGTAAGCTTGGAAAGTGATTCCTAATGGGCTTGGCAAAGAGACAGAGGAGACAGTGCTCCTTGGCATCCATTTCTTTGAATTGGAATTTAAAATTTTTTTGCTGTAAAGATTTCCACACTTATGTATCATTCTCATTGCAGGAAATACTGTGAAATTGTTCAACATAAGCTTTCTAGATTGTTTTCACAAAAGTATGGTTTCCTCTGTGGATTAAAAAAAAAATTAGTTTTTTTGTTTCCAAATGAAGTGAGTCCTTCAGCAATTGAAGGGTCACATGAACTCTCTAGATTGATGGGGTTGAATTCCAAGCTGATAATGATAACAAATATATGCACAAACAATTGATGCAATAGTTTGTCTCAAAAATACTGTTAATATGCATATATTGCAGAACTTGCTGTGTAGGTTACAAGACATTTCAAATTATTGTGTTTAAGTCATGTAATAAAACACCTTTTCCTGAAAATCCTTCGATGACCTTTTAAAAATGCTTAGATGTTAGTTTTAAAAGCAGAAAGAAATATATTGCTCTCTGCTTATGATTTGTCTGTTCCTGGAGCTGCCTTTTTTTTTTTCCTTTTCCCTTTATGTTTTTGTCTTTGTTAGTTTTTTGTGGGTTTTTTGGAGGTTTTTGTTGCTTTGAACATTTCTACACTTCTGTAGTACAATTTTTCTGGTTTAAATTCAGATGAATTTCAGTGAAGAGTCACATTTCATATCTCTAAAAGAAAAAATGTTTTGCATAAACAGAGTGCACTGTTTGCTGTTACAGAAAGCATCCACAGGAACTGCTTCGGGGTGCTGATAATGGCAGACATATAAAAAAAATTCTGAGTTTCTCTTTTTAATTGACAGAGGAGTAAATTATTGTCTTGTTGAAATGTTTAATTTCCATTTTTCTTCTTATTATTACTGATTTGGAATAAAAATAACACAAAATGCATTGGTAGAGCATTTAAGGAAAACTGAAAAATGTGTCACCCTTTTTCTGTTGGAAGGTTCCGCTTGAATGTGTGAAATTAAATCTTCTATTTATTTTCATCTCAAACTGACTAGTCAGTATTTAAAGCTAGACATAAGCTCCTGACAGCAGTCATGCCTGCCCAGCTGGAAAGCAGCTTTGCTGAGAAAGACCTTGGACAGCAAGTTCTGCATAGGCCAGCAATGTGCCCTTGTGGCCAAGAGAGCCAATGCCACCCTGAGGAGGTGCATCAGGAAAAGTGTGTCCAGCAGGTATAGGGAGGTTCTTTTTCCCCTTTATTATGCTGTAGTGGGTTTGCAGTTACCTGCCTCCCCACCTTTTTAAAACCCCGGCTAAAACTCAGAAAAACACACTGGAAGTTAATAAATAAAGCTTTATATTTACAGCAATGCAAATATACAAGCAAATATTTACAAGATATAACAAACATTTACAGATATATACAGTAAAAAGGTAATACACACACACCTCCCGGAGACCAAAATCCCCAAGAGAGGATAACCAAACCCCCCTACCACCTTTCCCCCCTTTCCCCCAGCTTTATCTCACCACCTCTTGATGCTGCAGATAAGCTGAAGATCAAAGAGATTAATGGTAGGAGAAAAGGTTAGTAGGTTTAGTGATTTTACTCTGAATTTAACCAGCAAGCCTGAGAGACAAAGGAAAAAGTGGCCAGAGCCAGCACAGACCCAAAGCAGACTGGCTCCCAAAGCCAACTGGCTATCTGGATGTTTTGAGAATATTTCTTAAAACATTTTTTTTTCTCTGTCTCAGTGAAACTTGGTGAAGTGACACTGTGTTGTTTAACTCTCTCTCAGCCAATAGTCTAATTTCTCACTCAAATTCTCCAATTAGCTCAAACCAACACATATGCCCTGGTCAGACAACACCTGGAATGCTGTGTCCAGTTTTGTGCACCCCAGTTCAAGAGAAACAGGGACTGCTGGAAGGAGCCATGAAGATCATTGGGGCACTTGAGCATCTCCCCTAGGAACAGAGACTGAGAAACCTAGGGCTGTATAGTCTGGAGAAGAGAAAACTGTGAGGAAATTTTATCTATGTATACAAATATCTGAGGGGTGTGTGTCAAGTTGCTGGGGCCAATCTCGTTTCGCTGCTGAACAGCAATAAGACGAGGAGCAACAGCTACAAACTGAAACATAGAAGGTTTTGCCTCAACATGAAAAGAAACTTCTTTACAGTGAGGGTGACAGAACAGGCTCAGTTCTCTGGAACAGGCTACCCAGAGAGGTTGTGGAGTCTCCTTCTGTGGGGAAATTAGCAGTTACCTGCCCCCCTCACCTTTTATAAACCCCAGCTAGGACTCAGAAACACTGGAAGTTAATAAATGAAGCTTTATATTTACAGCAATGCACAATGTACAAGCAAATCTTTACAGGATATAACAGGTATTTACAGATATATACAATGAAAAGGTAATACAGACACCACACCCCTCCCAGAGAACAAAATCCCCAAGAGAGGGGTAACCAACCACCCCCTACCACCTTTCCCCCCTTCCCCAGTCTTATCTCACCACCTGTTGATGCTGCAGATAAGTGGAGATAGATCGGCCAGGGGGATTAGTAGTAGAAAGAAGTTAGTAGTTTTACTGAGAATTAGCTACCAAGGCAAAGGGAAAGGAGACCATGCAAGAGGAGCAGCCGCAGCGAGAGCGGTCAGAAACCGTCTGATATCTGTGTTTTGGGTACAATTCTTAAAAACAACTTTTTTTTTCTTTCTCAGTAAAACTCTAGTGAAGTGACATACTGTGTTTATCTCTCTCAGCCAATAGTCTAATTTCTCACTCAAATTCTCCAATTAGCTCAAACCAGCACAATCCACCCCTGTCTACTTCAAGATTTTACTGAGAATTATCTATCTAATCTAAACAGCATAATATTTACAATAATTAATAATTACAAATTCATGAGAAGAAACTTCTTTACAGTGAGGGTGACAGAACAGGCTCAGTTCTCTGGAACAGGCTACCAGAGAGGTTGTGGAGTCTCCTTCTCTGGAGACTGTCAAAACCTGCCTGCATGCATTTCTGTGTGAACTACCCTAGGTGATCATGCCTTGGTATGGAGGTTGGACTCGATGATCTCTGGAGGTTCCTTCCAAACCTGTAAAGTTCTGTAATTCTGTGATGTTCAACACCCCAGTCTCCTACGTGTTGCTCAGAATGTCTCTTGAGATAGTATGGTGAAGGATGGGGTCTCAGACCTTTGCACATCAGTCAGTAGTAGTACAGTGCTGTTCCCCTTCACAGCAGCAGAGTCAGATGAAGAATTGGACTGTGCACTACAGATACTTGTTCTTAATGTCTTCCCTTCTTTTCCTTTCCCTCTTTTCATTCCCACTAATTCTTTCTCCACATTACACAGTACTGTAATAGCTATACATTTGTTGTGGCCTTTCTCACAAGAAATGGGCGTGGGATTGTTTTTTACTGGTTTCTAATGGAGAGTGACATCCTGTAACATGCATACAGAAAACTTGGACTCTAGTGGGGAGAAGATATCTACTTGGTGTGTTATGTACTTCCCTCCAGAGTTATTCCTGTAGCAAAGAGCTATGATGGCAGAAATAATGTGCCTGCGTTTGTATAACCTGGTGAGACAGTGTGTGAGTTGTAGCCATTTTCTGATCGTGTGGATGTTTTTTGTTGGTTAGATTGGGGATTTTTTTTTTTTTTTTTTTTTTT
>VWZI01003577.1:106660-132302 GCA_013396835.1 Psilopogon haemacephalus | reverse complement strand
TTTTTTTTCCTGTTCTCCTAGTGAGTTTTTTAAGTGGCAGACAAAAGTGCTTTTGGAAGCTCATTATGATGTTACTGTATATGATCTACAAGTCAGCATCTTGGCTTGTAGAAGAAATAGTTTGACAAGCAGGACCAGGGAAGTGATTGTCCTTCTGTACTCAGCGCTGTGAGGCTGCACCTCAAATACTGTGTTTAATTTTGGACCCCCTCGCTATGAGAAAGACAATTGAGATACTGCAGTGTGTCCCAAGAAGGGCAGCAAGATTGGTAAAGGGTCTAGAGCACAAGTCTTCTGAGGAGCAGCTGAGGGATCTGGAGTCACTTAGCATGGAGAAAAGGAGGCTCAGGAGTGACCTTACTGCTCTCTACAACCACCTGAAAGGAGGTTATAGCACGGTGGAGGTCTGTCTCTTTCCCCCAAGTAACAAGTGAATGGGCAAGAGAGGTTTAGGTTGAATACTTTGGAAAACTTCTCCAAAAAGGCTGCAAAGCACTGGAACAGGCTGCCCAGGGAAGTGGTTGAGTCAATATCTTTGGAAGTATTTAAAAGATGCGTAGATTTGACACTTAAGGACAAGGGTTTAGTGGTAGACTAGGTTAATGGTTGGACTAGGTGATCTTTAAGTTTTTTCCAATCAAAATAGTTCTGTAAGCAAACAAAGGTAAGTTTCCTTTGTGAATTGGAACAAAGATGTTCTTGAAGCAGTCTTTGAGGTGCTAAAACTAATAACCTCCTTGATTGCAGGAGCAGTAATTTCATCTGGATCAAAAAATGCAATATAGGGTTGTTTATTCAAACGTAGTCTTAATTTTTCTGAAAATATACTTCTAATGCACAAGTATAGATGTTTTAAGGGTAAAACTGAAACATCATGTCTTTTGCAACCAAAAATTATCTGAGCAATACAGATGCTTATATTTCAACAGCTTGATAGAGACAGAGGATACTAAATTGAATTGACTAGTTCATATGGAATCTTCATGAAATTAGATGCTTCTAATAAACCAGAGCATTAAAGATGGTACTCAAATTCTTTTACTTTTTGTGATCTCTTTGTTGCTCTTTATGGACTCAATGAATGTTGGGAATTGATTGGTATATTTAGCAGTTTGTCTTGTGTAGAGCCCCATTGCACTTGCTTATATCTAAAGTTAACATAAGGAAAGAAAGAATTAATTTGTAAAACATAAAGCTAGACAAAGCTTAAAGTTGAAGCTAGTATTTCTTTTGTGAGAGTTGTCTCCAAAGTGGTATCTGTGGTTGCTGATCTCTTCCTGGTGTGGAAGGCTCTACAATGTACCTATTTGTAAAAACATACACATTATTCACAGATACAGATGTCCAAGAAACTGCTCCAACAGACTTGCTTCAGGTCAGACTTATTTTAAGCTAATCCTTGTTTGTAGCCTGTACCTCTGGGTGAATTGTCTGGCAGGCATTGTAACTTGAATGCACTATGACATATTATGTGACCCATGCTGCCTGCCTTTGTTTATGCTATCATACTGCAACAAAACCAGCCTTTTTTTCTCTTTCCTCCTGCTCTCTAATATAGATTGGGGGATGCTGCAGTCTTAATGTCTTTTCTGTACGTGACAACAGATTATCTCGAATTCCCTCTGAAATTTCACAAGCCACTGAACTTCATGTCCTGGATGTTGCTGGGAACAGGTAAGAAATTTTTGTATTTTACATTCTTTGCCTGGATTGACTTAATTCTTTCTGACAATAGAACATTGACATCACATAAGAAGCAAGTAAGACTTTTGCACTAGTTTTACTGCTGAAGTTGTCAAAGTAGTCTTCCCTTTTGGCCCAAAGTAACATAAATTGTGTGTTGTCATGAGTACATTTTCTGGATTGCTTTGACCTTGAGGAAAAGAGAGGATTTATTTTTTCAAAGAACAAATGTCTAGATTTCCCTATTTCTGACTTAAAATCGAGAATCTAGGCAATTTGGTAGAGCTTCAGCTGAAACTATTGTCCATAACATCATGTAACACTAGTATTGAGGGTCTTGATACAGTGTCAATAACAATGCCACTTTGACCTTATGGCTTCTTATGCATTTTAGTTAGTATGCTTCAGACATCAAAATGCATAAACCAGCAAAGAGTTCAGTTTCTTAGTAGGATGTTAAATTTTGGAGGGCAGGGAAGTGGAAAAGCATATGGCATCTCATCTGCACAATGTAATTGTCTCATAGGAACTTAAATATTTCTGTTATGGCAATTGCGTGTATATATAAGGCTTCATAGCAGAAGCATTTCTACTGCATTTTACTGCAGTAGAAAAAGCTCATCATTCTTTTATCTGTTCTTCACAGGTACAGGTAATTATGGTATAAAGTTAAGCTGCAGGTTCTTTTTAAAAGAATTGAGTAGTTGGAGTTGATGAGTACTGCAGTGCTTTCTGTTAGAGGTATTCATCTCGATCTTATTTATTCCAAGTTAGATATATATATACCTAAGAGTCAGCCTCATGACCATCTATTAAATCTCCTGAAAATTGCCTGACTTTTTTACTTTTCTCTGTTCAACTAGGCTGACGTATCTTCCCCTCTCACTGACTACCTTAAAGCTGAAGGCTTTGTGGTTGTCTGATAATCAGTCCCAGCCTTTACTGACGTTTCAGACTGACACAGACCCTGAAACAGGAGAAAAGATTTTAACATGTGTATTACTTCCTCAAATGCCTTCTGAGCCTGGTTGCCAAGGTAAGTGCCTAAAGTTAGTTTTTCATTGCATATAAAAGTGCTATTTCTTTGTTTAGTGTGTTGTCTGTTCCATAAAGGTTTGTAAACTATGCATAAGCTCTAATGGACAAAGTAGCAAAGTCCTGGTTGAATTGTCACTTCTAAACTCTTTTTTTCTTCTTTTTTAATCATACTAGTTTTCAGAAGACCTGAAAAATGTGGCTGTGTCTGTTACTGAAAATACAGTGACACCAGCCACAATAAATAAAATACAGACCTGGAAGAAGAAGACTTAATCATATCATTATTGTGAGGCTTGCCAGTAGACAAAGTAGTGGTGTCCATATTTTTGTGCGTTGATTCTACATCTTAAATACATATATATGTAATGAAAATTGTTCTTTATAACTTACAATATCTTTATCAGAAAAAAAATTCATATCTAGTAATAAAGAGTAGATATTTTACTTTTTGGCAAGCTAATTTTCTTTCAAGCAAAGATTCTGTCTTATAATATTTTGAAACAAATATAGAATTGCAGTGTAAGTTGCTTTCACCTTTTGTGCTGAAATTTGCCTCTGGGTCAGGCAGAACCATAAACTCTCTGTTGCCTGGGTTGCTGCTCAGGTAAGCTCTGGATGTTTTTTGTCTTCAGGCTTTTACAGCTCTGTGTGAACTTTCAAGGGAATTCATCTGAGCTAATATTTAAACTTCTGTTGTAATCACTGGAGAGTAATTTATTCTACCCAAGAACTGACTTCTGAAACAAATCATATGGATTCCTTTCCACTGTGTATGCAGGAGATCTGAGGAGAAAAGAACAGCTGTAGATGTCTGTATTTTAGGTACCCAAATTTACCTAGATTAATCCCACTCTTTCAATACTATGCAACAGGAGCAAATACAAACTATCAAAGCAGTAGAAACATAGGAATAGCTTGGGTTTGTGTCATTGTCAGGATTTTAATGATACAAATTGCACTAAGAATTAAAGTAAGTAAAATTTACCTCTTGAGACTTAGAGCAGAATAAACTAGTTTAAGGAGAGTAACTGAGGTAGGTTGACTTTCTCTAGAGATTTCACTACTAGAAATTAGATTTACTCCTCTTCAAATAAATCTCATGGTTTCAAGGGTAGAAGGCTTGAAATTAAGAATATTGAATATGTATGCCTAGCAGTACTGAAGGGATGAGGTCAATAAAAGCAGTGATCCTGTGCTATGGAATGTCATTTAGGGAACTGGTTAATATCAGATGGCAGCCGTGATTCAGAAGAAAAGTGTATGTAGTGGCAAGTCTGTTAAAATGTATCATCAGTACTCTAAAACTGTCACAAACCTGAAACAGTCCAAATACCGAAAATTCCCATTTATAAAGAAACTATTTATTGCATGTACTGACAACAGAACATTTAATGCAAGTTCTGTTTTCTGTTTAAAAAAAAAAAAAAAAAGAAAAAATAGCCAATTGTAAATCTTGAGTGAGTGGTTGGATATTACAGTTGTTAGCAGTATAACATGCTGATATTTTAGACTTGCTGTGAGTCTTTGTTTTGTTATTCTTACAGATAACCTACCACGATGTGGTGCACTAGAGAGTCTGGTAAATGAAATGTCAGACGAAACATGGAATGAGCGGGCAGTGAATAGAGTCAGTGCAATTCGCTTCTTAGAAGATGAAAAAGATGAAGATGATAATGAAATGGTATGTTTTCCAAGCCTTTGGCTACCTGGAGACACTGTAACTTTAATGCAAAACTTTAAAAAGTATCTGAGCTCTCTTGCTGTAAACATTTTGGCTGTGATTGCATGCACTTTGTGTACGTTTGTAGCGCAAAATGTTCATGTTGACTGCCAAAGCTTTTTATATTGACTTAAAATGCTTTTTCTTTTATGTTTTGATGCAGGACAGGCTTTGTTTTGCTTTGTTTTCCTGTGTCTGTTCAGGACGCTTTCTTTTCAGAAACAAGATAAGATCATTCTTTACATCTGTGAATCTTTACTGCCTATAAATATATAGTGTCTAGGATTCCAGCACTATGGCATGCATCTCCTTTAAATTTGCCATTGTTTGTCTCTCTAATTTCTATTTCCAATCTCTTTCCTTCTCTCTTTATTTCTTTTGTTTGTTTGTTTTCCCTCCACCATTTGAGTGAAAGAACCATAGTGTCCATAAACAGCAAGAATGTTGCTCATTAGTTTCCCACTTAAACAAAGGATGTGGAAACATCTGTCACTGTGCTTACAAGACCTCTACATTAAGTTGGGCTGTGCATGCCCTGAAAATCAGAATGCAACATGATCTTTAACTTTGCTGACTTTCATTAACAATTTAAACTCTTTGTAAAGATTAAGACTGTTTCAATCAGATTTTCAGTGTTTTCTCTGAAGCTCTAAAAACTTGCTGGTGGTCCTTATTAGAGCTCAGCCTGAGAAACTTCAGGGTGCTCTCTGGATTGCAGCACATGACAGACACAGTCTTTAAAAAGCAACCAAAAAACTTCTTAATAGGGAAATGTTCATTTGAGTTTTCAAGTAAGGTGGTTACATAACTAAAAGCCACAGAAACTAAATGCCTCTTGCAAGCACAGACTAATAAAGGAGTTCTAAATGATGCTTAACTGTGCAACTCATAATGTCTGTCCAGTATGAAATCTCAGGTGGTAATGCTATTTGTTTTCAGTTATGGTCTTACAACCTGACTTAAAGCAAGAGCCTTTTAAGGGGAAAAAGAAGTTATTGAGGAGGAAGAAGGGTGGGTTTCCAAAGCAGTCTTGACCAGTTCACCTGTCTATGAGTGAGCAGTTTCATTGTAATCTGCACAGTTTACATGTATACCACTGAAAAGTAGCTGCATGTATATATGTACTATAGTGATATGTGTTTGTGCAGCTATTCTTGGTGTTGTGTTGGTCTCTAATCTGGATCCTAACTGGTGTTTTCATAATTTATTTATTTTTCTTTGTAAAAGTTTTAGCACAATAATGTTAGACATTCTTATGTCCCAGATGGGAGAGAAATGCTCCCTCTTCTTCCTTTTGAGGCATTTGTTCTAAGTCAACAAGAGAACCAAACTGTGTGGTAGGGCTGGAAGGCATACAGGCTCCACACAAACATGTATTTGACACTGTGAAGAGATCTTGCAGGATTCTTTCAAAACCAGTTGAATGGGTTTTGTTTGAAATGTGACCTTAAATCACTTGAGTGGTTTCTAGGGGAAAACAAAATAAATTCCCAAATGTATTTATGAAAGAATCTTCACTTCATAACTAGTAATTCTACTTCACTTGAGTGGCTTTCAGATTAGTAAGTCCAGAGAGGAAAACATTACTCCTAGACAGTTGTTAAAACCTCTTTCACCGTCCTGAGAAACCAGCAGCTTTAAAAGTAACATTCAGCATAGATCCATCATAGTTTGAAAATGAAGGGAAAAACAAAAAAAAAATATTAATACCTAATATTTGGTATGTGAATGATAAAGCCTTGAAAGTGTATATTGTTATTCAGAGATGAAGGCAAAACCACTTATTGCACTGTTTATTTTTAGAGAACACTTCTAAGGCGAGCCACTCCACACCCTGGAGAATTAAAGAACATGAAAAAGACAGTGGAGAATTTACGGAATGATATGAATGCTGCTAAAGGACTGGATTCAAACAAAAACGAGGTCAATAATGCCATTGACAGAGTGACCACTTCTGTGTAGAGTTTCATCTCCAGGTTTTACCTCCTGTGTCTTCCCCTGCTGTTGAAGTGTTCCTGTTGTCTTCTGGGACCTCACTGAGCCCCTTTTTGTTTTTAACCAGAACCTGATTCATCATCTCCATATCTGTGAAAAGTGCTGCCCACTGGAAGAAAGTGCCTTATTTCATCCAGGCAGTGAACCAATAATTTCCAAATCAATATAGTAATTTTATTAGTGCTAGGCTTTTTAAAGTGTAACACACTACTGTATGTGAAATACAATATTTTTGTCTTAAACACAGGGGAAATAATGCTTTTCTTTTCCAGAGTACTGGGATATCTGTTTCTCAGTGGCTGGATGTGCTGGTGAGAAATATAGTTTTGTGGAAAATTGATACACTTTTTTATTTTTTTGGCAGCTCAGATGGTGTAAATTTTGAATTTTTGTATAGGACTTTCATAATAAAATGATGTATTTCATTTTTAAGAGAAAATTTATCTTGAGCGGTACATATTTTAGTATTTGTGGAAGAGAACAAGTTTCACAGACGACTGTGTTCATTCATTTGTACCACCCATTGTGCCTTACTGTGTCTTGTATGTTCAATTAGTTCTGAATATAGCAACTCTGGAGGAAAGTGAGTAGATTTAAACTTGGTCTCCCGTTTTAGATATATTTTTCTTTATGGACAGTAATTTGTCGGGATTTTTACGGCAGATAACTTATGTTTATATCATGGGATTTTGGGTCATGAAGCACAAATGGTAGTTTTCTTGTAAACAGAATTAAGATTGAAATGACCAAACTGCTATTGTTTATCACATGATGCACTCACACTTTAACTTAATTGTAATGAAACATCTTGTTTTGGATGCTGTGTTGCATTGCAGTCACTAGAAATTCATGCTTCAGTTGGTTTTGGGTTTGGGTTTTGTGGGGGTTTTTTGTTTGGGGTGGTTTTTTTTTTGTTTGGTTTTTTTTTTTTTCCTAAATGTGCCATCTGTAAAATAACTTGAAAAACAGCACGATAGACTCTTAAGAAGCACAGTATGAAACTAGTTTTATGTATTACACAAGAAAGCATGACTCCTTAAAGTGCTTTGGTGGTTTTATATGAATATATAAAACCATAATAAAAGAATCTTTAAAAGCTTCAGTAGATTTATTGTATCATTGAAGTATCAATTAAAGTATGGATGAATTAATACTGAAATTTACTACCATTGTTACTGCGTTGCACTTCCAGTGGTCCAATGCTGCTTTCAAAGTTTTGTTAAAATCTGTGGGTTCTGGTTTGTGTATAAAGGTAAGTGTGAACGGAGCTGAATTCAATAAATAACAACTTTGTGAAAAGATAATGAAGAATTATTTTGGTGCCTCTGGGTTGTGCATGTGATATAAACTAACAAAGACCACTCCCTGTTCAGCGCAGGGACTCGAGCAGTCTGAGTTCAGAGAAAAGATTTGAGTTCTTTACTGTGAACTAATGCAATGAACCCAAATTTCAACAAAACGAAAGACCTAACACTTCATGTATGGCTAACCACATCTCTTCTACCAAACTTCTCTTCCAGTAAGTGTTCATTGTTATGAGGGTTTCTGGGAGAATATGGGAAAGGAGCAGATCAGGACAGTCACAATAACCTCTGCGTTAAAGTTAGTAACTACAATTATTTGATTATTTTTATCATTTAACTTTTTCATTTGAAGCTTTTACAAAAAGCACTGTTTTCTTTCTGTTGTTGAATCAGTATGTATTGCAAGCCTGCAAGTATACAATTCTCTCCTGGCTAAATACATTAATTTTTATGATTTCTTCTCATTTCAGAGATTCCTCATGTAAGCTTCAAGGCATGGTCTCTTTGCAAGAGGTGCTGCAGATTGATAGGTATTAGTTTAGCTCATGGGTAGCTCAATTTCATTCTTCTCAAGGCAGAGTTCTGCTATTTGTTCTTGGTAAGCTGCTATTAAAATAATACCAGAAGGCACATGAGATTTTGGTACAGTTGACTCCAACCTCGGGCACAATTTTCTTTTTAAGCTCTTACTGGGATTGACATAACCAGAGTTTAAAAATATAGGAAGTTCTGTAGCCAGAGTCAAAGTAAACCATTTAAGATGAAAATTAGTTCCTAAAAAAGACAGATCAAAGGCAGTAAGGCTGCGCTCTGTGATGGCAGCTTTTCATTTGGAGGCTGTGCTTTGGTTTGTTTTTAGTGTCTCATCTCTTAAGTGATCTCTATGTGTGCCATTTCATAAAGCATTTTAGGTACACTTGTCCTCCCAACAGCTTTGACAAAGTTCCAGACTGTTTTGACTGTATTTTATAGCCAGAGAAAGCTGACTGCTGGTTATGTTGAAGCAATGTGTGTCCGTGAAAGCATGAGCCCTCCATTCTTTGTTTAGCTGTTTTCTCTTGCTGGTGTTTTGAGGGAACTGGCCAGTGAGTATAATTTTGTACACTTTTTTTTTTTTTTAATATTTAAACTTTTTCTACTTTTTCAATCCTTTTGTAAGTCTTTGGTGAGGCTGGGTTTAATGCAAAGAAAGAAACATTGTGACATTGGCACCTAACCAGAGAAAAGAAACGGACTATAGTGGTGGAGTGGATTTAATATTAACCTGTCAATTACGGCATGTGAGTTCTTATTATTGAAAGTCACACACAGTTTTGTAGTTTTCCAGGAATAAAATAATTTAAAAGGCACTCTCATGCTACCATTGCTATTGTAGTTACCTTAGTAACATATTTTTCCATTCCCTGTGTGTTGCTCCAGGCTTTTTCCACAGATTCCATATAATTTGTGTCAAGATGATTTTTCTGGCTTACATGCTGTGTTTTTGATAATCAGCATATTGTGGGAAAGTGAATACTGGAAACTTGCATACTACTGTGCTGTCCAGTGAATGACTTGTTTGTGCCCAATCAGCTTACTTCTTGTCCAGCACTAGTGGTTTGCTACCGTTTTTAGCTGATCAGTTTCATACTTGCTGCTCACAAATTCAGCATTTGAGAGGAGAGTAATGACACACGAATTGAAATATTTTTAGTACTTAATTTTTCTTTAGAATATCATTTGATCATAGCTTGACTGTAATTTTTTACATCCCACTGACACTGGAGCATACTAGTTATCAGAAGTGTCTAGACCTTTTGTTAATGCAGAACTGACTGCCACTCTGCCTTGACTCTGGAAAATAAAATTACTTTAGCTTTTCAGTTGACTTGATGAGTGTTCCCTATCTTCAGTTTGTCAAACACAGATATCTGTTTCTGTGCTTAGGTTGCTGTCAAGCAAGATGAGAGAAATGAAATTGTCTTGCCTATCAATAAATGTTTTGGGTGCTCCCTTCTTCCTGAACCAGCTGTGAAATTTTCAGAGGGATGGTGACTTCCTTTTTCATTCTGAAGTCAAGAATGTACTTAATAGCTTCATTAAAAAAAAGAGATTTTTCAAAATGGAAAAGCAGATAAAAGCTCTATAAGCTGCCTTGCAGGAGCCATCTTATTTCCTCTTCTGGTGATTGTTGGAGAGACCGTGCATTTTGTGTCCCCTTATAGACTTCTTGTGGCAGCAGGACAACCAGTCATGGACTCTTTTAGAGCAGAGGCCTTTGAGGAGCAATTGCCTGTGGCCGGGCTGTACTTTGCAATAACTTAAGGAGCAAGAAAGAGTTCATGGCAGCCTGGTTTTGAATTTGTAATTTGTCTGGGTTGTGCCTCTTAATACTGATGTTGTGAGTCTATTAATACTGACATCTCAAGAAGCAGCTTATGTTTTTTATACAGCAGAGGTCCTCTCCTGAAACTTACAACAGCACTATTGTCCATGGAAAGGACTCTGTGGCTTTTTGGTGATGTTCAGGAAAGGGATTTAACGAATCTCCCCTGGTACTAGTATTGGAGTGTTGACAACTGATGTCCAATAACCTTTGACGCTTTTTGTGTTCATCTGCTGCTGGAGAATGTTGAGTTGGCTGAATTTTCTGGGTGTGCAGCTGAAGGCACGACACCCAGAATGTTAGCAGTGCTCATTGCAGTAGTCAAATACTATGGTAATTTCCCTCCAAATCTACAGATGCACATAGAGATTGCGAACACTACCAAAGCATCAGCAGCTTGAATTTAATTTTGTAAGCATTCCCATAAAATTGCAGAGACAAGACTACAGGGAGTCTGGAGAGAGACTTTTCATGGGGGTTTCTAGTGATGGAACAAGGGGCAATGGTTTTCAGCTGAAGAAAAGTAGGTTCAGACTGGATGTTAGAAGATGTTTAGAATGAGGGTGATAGGTCTCTGAAATAGGCTGTCCCTGAAGGTTGTGGATGCCTTCTCCATGGGAGAGGCAAATTGGATGAGACCTCAAGCAGACAAGTCTAGTTGTGAGGTGTCCCTGCCCATAGTGAGCAGGTTGGAGTAGATGATCTCTAAGATCCCTCCCAACCTAAGCTATTCTATGATTTAACTTTTCAATGTTAGCTATGTGTTGAAGTAAAACTCTGTTGTTTTGGTCCCGAGACACTTTTGAGGAAAGTGCTTTAATTCTCTCAGTTTTCTCTTCGTACCTCATCAGTTTTACCCAAACTGAAAATAAATGGGCTGCATTAAACTGGAGGAGATTTAATTGTCATGTACTTCTGGAAGCTTAAACAGGGTACTACATGGTGTTAAACATGAGTGAATTTCTTTATAGTTTGTTCAAGACATCCTGGACTTCTATTAAATAACTTACAATTTAAACTAAGAAAAAGACTGACTGATTATTGCTACTGATTATTATTATTTCCATTCAAAAGGGGAGAACTCTGTAAGTCTGAAGAGCACCTGCATATTGTATGTTTTTAGGATAACCTAATTTTTAAATTCAGGAAATTAAAAAATCTTATCTGACTAGTTAATATGTGAACATCTAAGTTTGAAATTAAGTGAAGCATTTATTGCTAGCAGTTTCCCTGTGGAAGGCTTGCTTCAATAGTCAGTTCAGGTAGCTTTTATGTTGCTACAGTGAAAACGTATTCAAAGATGCCTCTGTTTTGGCAGCATTTGGCTTAGCTTTCAATCTTGCTTCATCTGAATCAGACAAAACTCTGGTGTGAGACTACATTATGTATAGTTGTACTTGAAAGTTTATGTTGTAGGGAAGGGAAATCAGAATGCTTTGGGTCGAAAGGGACCTTTAAAGGTCATCTAGTGCAACCTCTCTGCGGTAAGCAGGGACATCTTTCACTAGATTAGGTTGCTGAGTCATGTTTAAAGACTTTTTTTCCCCCAGCTTTAGTAATTAAGCTATTTAGGCAAGTGTGGGGGGTTTTTTTTGTTTGCTTGTTTGGGTTTTTTTTAACATAGAAGAATAGATAAGAACATGTATTTGGAGTTTTGAGCTGAATTATAGCAGTAGTTATATTACCATTGACATATTCTTGGGTAACTGAAAGCACTGACTTCTACTTGCAAGAGGTGACCATATTGTTACTGCAAACATGGTGTTTCACTGTCCCTGTATGGTTTCAGTATGGTATTTCAGAAAGGTGGGTGGTTTTCATGTCATGGCTTTTATTCTAAGAGTGTTTTGAATTGTTTTTAGTTTGCCAGAATGATTTAGGGTGATATATAGCAATTTTACACCTTTGTTGCCTGGAGGATTTTCATTCTCTAGAGAATGTATTAGTGAGATCTTATCAGAACAGACACCTTGTACTTTATGAGAACAATTTGTCCTCTAAACATACAGGGGTATGATACAGAGGACTATTTATGTTCTGAAGAGACCACCTTTGAAAAGATGAGATATGTGTTTAAAGGTTATGAAGAGGAAGCCCACATGAGTTGCTGATGAAATATTGAAATAAATGATCTGTTACCACAGTCAAAACTGTTGATATTGAAGGGAGATTAAAAAAGTCTCTTAATGGAAAGTAACACCTGCTGAGACTGATATGTCATTTTTTTCTCTCTAAACATTGCTTCTGCATTTACAAATCACAAGTGTTACACAGTCCAATACCCTTGAAGGCTAAATTCACCTTCCTCTGTTTTATTAAAAATGTTTTAGAGAGAGTAAATCTACATTCTCTTGTTTATCTGTATGGAAATAAATGCATATGAAGTGTACCTCACTATATGTTTGCTACTACTGACTTGAAACATTAACATTTTAAATATTTTTGAGTCTCAGTTTCTCCATGTGTAAAACACAAGAAAATACTTCTTACCTTACCAGAACAATAAGAGAAATTGTAATCTGTGAAATTCTGTAAGGATAACTGATTTTTCTCTCAATAGCTTTTTTTTTTTTTTTTCCTTTTGGTCTCAAGATATGGCCCTACACTATTTAATTGAATGAGAATGAGCTAATAAATTACTGGAGTTTTTAAAAGATACTTTTATTTAGGGAGTATAGATCTATCTGTAGCTGAACTGTAGCGATTTCCACCTTGAGCTGTGATGGAAGCTTATTGTCCATCTAATGCCAGTTTCATTAATTCATCAGAATAAGGAGTTGGTTTTTTTTGGGGGAGAGAAAAGAAAGTCCAGTAAACAACTGATTTGAGTAGTCACTTTGTATTAAAGCACAACAAATAGAACTATACCTGCCATCTCTTCCCTTTAGGAAACTCAGCATATGATTGGCCTCATTAAAAACTTTCAGCATTGTGTAGCACCTTCACTACTCTTGACCATTTTATTTCATGAAAGCTTGATCTTCAGTGTATTTTTCTTACAACAGGTTTGTGCAAATGTAGGCTAAGAGACACTTCAGTTTACTTCATTCAGTCTTTTCATGTTGATATAGCGAAAATGTGAAACTGCTTTCATAAAGATAATCCCATCCACAGCATTGCACAGAACTGGTGAAAATGGGAGCAGCTCTTGCCCAGAACTGTGATTTTGTTTCTATTTTACGTTAGTGTAGATTAAGGATATTAAAGACTAAAATATTTTTGGTCAGAAGGTATGATGTTGGAAACAGGTACTGAATTTGCTTTGTAGCTGTGTGTCAGGATGAGGAAAAGCATCTTGCCGTGGGAGGAAATGGGCTGGAGCACCTTGCAGCTCTGCCTTCCCAGCTTTGAAAGGGGTGCAGGGATGTAAAATCTAACTGAACGATACCAGCTTATTCCATGTCTGTGCAAGAGACTACCACAACACTTGAATGTATGCCTAAGAAGGTGACGGTCAGCATAAGCTTAATTCAAAATCTGCATCTGTTACCTGGAGAGAATAGCTTTTTAGTAGTACAGAAATTAGCAGACTGAGTTTGTAAAGCTGTCTTTTGGGGGATTGAGGTCAAACGAGGATGAGATGTCCCCCTGGAAGAAGTTAAATGCTTCACTGTGCTTGTGTCTATATTTTTGAAGTGAAATTTATTTGACTTCCTAGTCAGCTTGAAAGTTGACAAGGATTAAAAGTGTTTCTGAAAATACCCCAAACGTTGGGAGTTGTCACATTAGATATGCTGAGGTAGAGCAAACCAATAGGAAACAGTTTCATCTGTTGTGCTGTTTACTTGTCTGATTAGAATTGCTGTCCACCACAAAGCTTCTGCTTAAAGGTACCTTGCGTTTCCTTATTCACAGCAAGTGTAAAGAAATACCAGGAGATATACTGCCTTGCATTTTTAAGTGTCAGGAGGAACAGGAGCTGCTGCCATGTCATGATTGTTTGTACTCCTTTCACATGCAGTTGACTGACAAACCAAATCAGCTATCAGCTTAAGTGCCCTGAGTGATGTGGTTTGAAATGAGCAGAAATATGGTGTGCTTGTTAGCAAAGTGCTATTACTCAAGGTCAGTGCAGTTCAAACTGGTTTAACAGCAAATTTTCTAAAGGGGCCAGTCAGGCCTTCTGTGTACAATGAAAAGAATCCTTTGTTGGATAGATGTATTGAAAGGTCTATAATCTTTTCCAGCAAATTGCTGAGAGATTGTCCTTGTCCTTTTCCTAGGCTTTTCAGCCACTCTAAAACCAAAACCAAAACCAAATGAAGAATCCCAAAGGGAGCTCCTTTGACAGCTGAAGATGTCCAGCATGGCCTATCTTTTTTTCTTTTGCAATCTTAGATCTAATAGAGATGGTTACATCCTAGGGTGGGGATTACAGCAGGAAATCTATGTGTTTGTGTGAACATAATCATTCTGCATTGAAAAAGGTTGGAAGGAACCCTCCAGGTTCATCCTATCTAACCCCCTGCAGTGAGCAGGAACCTCTCCAACTCAGATTGCTTGGGGCCTCATCAAGTCTGACCTTGAATGTTTCCTTAAATATTTGTTTAAACAATATGAAAGTCACTCTGTCCTTCTCAATTGCCCACCATAAGCTTGTTGATATTTTTTTTCCTTTCAGTTGTGTTCTTCATCTTTTTGCCTTATTGAAGTGTGTCAGTGTGTCTGTCTGTGTGGTATTAGGCTATTTCCTGCCATTGGATTTGTATCACCATTGAAAAATTTAAAGGCGAGGATAAAATAAAGCTTGAAAAAGAGATTCAAAGTACTTGAAAAATTACTTCTGAAGTTCAGTTTCAGAGCTATATACCCAAAATTATGGTATATAGGCAACCTTAACACAACTTGTCATGTATGAACTTCCATGTATAAAAAAGAGAGGTGGAGGCTTTTTGTATGTCAACAAATACTGGGGATTTGGAATAACTACTTTGAAAATAAGTAAACTTTAAACAAACAGTTCAGCTTTGTACTTTCTATTGGGACCACTTAACAGATGCAACAGTGAATAATGAAAATGTGGGGGATAACTCGATAGGTTTTTTTAACTCGGATCATGAGATGGTCATTAAAGTTCTGTTTTCTTAGTAGTAGAGAATATAACATAATTGAAGATTCTTCTTGTTAATTCTTCTTTACAATTCTCGAAGTAGGCTTGGTTCCATGCTCATGTAAGTCCCTAAAGGTGTCCACTAATTTCGACAGCTGTTGTTTGTTCTTTGTACCAGCAGTATTGCTTATTAACTGACAAGGTGTCTCTCTGAGACTGAAGGTGCCTGTCAAGGTAAAAAGGGAAAGCCCAGTGATTACTTCTACTTGTCAGACAATTTCTGCATGCATGTACTTCAATTGCTTTCTTAAAATCTATTGATTGTGTGGGTTTTGTTTGTTTGTGTGTGTGTGTCTCCTTTTCCTCGCAGGACTCTATTAAGTGGCTTCCCAAGTCTCCTAAACTGTACAGTGGCCATAACTGGAGCTCCCAGGGCTCTCGCTGGGCCTCTTTGAAAGGAAGAGAAGGCTTTCATGGTGGTAACCCATACAAATTCAGCTCTGCTAATGGAAAATGGAGAGAAGGAAGGATCAGTCCTGAGCAAGAAGCAGAGGAACTGGAGGATCCCGATGATGTAGGTGCTCTTCTTCAAGTCAGGAGGGACAATGTTGTGTGTCCAAAAGAAAACCTGCAATCTGCTGGCAGTGCTATGTTGCCAAGCACTTTGGGATAGTGGAATGTTCACATTCTTGCTTGTGCAGAATCATGCTCAATGTCTTTTATTCCTCTAATAAGCTTACAATTAAACAATTGGTCCAGTGTTCAAGAGTACAGTTCAAGATGCAGGTTAAGAAAAGTAACCTGAATGATGATGAGACATGTGGTTTTTAATTTACTCCTACTTTCATTTCCAGTTACCAACTTCTTTCCGTTTCTTTTCAGGTAAGCAGGTTGTTAGCAGCACTTGAGGCTCAGTGTCTCCTAAGGACTGGATGGCAGAGTGTGAGGTTGCAGTGTTAACCCTGTGCATGTTTGATACTGGATAGTGCTCTTCTGGGATGCTGGCACCTGGGAAACCCTGAATACAGTGGTTTCTCTAGCCTATGCCTTCCAGTCGTCCATCATCTGGACAGCAGCTTGGCTACCTTCTCCAACATAGCCTGGGAAAAAGAAGTTGTTATTGCACTCTTGCTGCATCCTCCAGATGTTCGCTGAGACTTGAGAGAGGAATCAGGGCTCCTGCTCCTCTGTCAGGACCTCCATTCCCTTTCTATATCCCAACTACTACTGTTGTTCCCCTAATCTGGTTCCAAAACCCAGCTCTTGTTCCTGGCACCCATGACATGTCAGTGTTGTTGATGGCTCCAAATTAGTCAGCCTGGCACCACTAAAGAGGAATTTTTCAAGAAAGATAATGAATGTTTTGTGTGAAGTAAAGCTAACCAAGTCACTTTTAAAGTGAAAATTGGGAACTATCAAGCCTGGTTTTCTCATCTTGGGGTTGGTTGTACTTCTTCCATCCCAACCAAGAACAGCTTGTGGGAAAGCTCTGCTACAGACTAAAAAATAATGTCTCTAGCAGGTTTTCTGCACAGCTATTCATGGCAGTGCCACTGCTTTTTATTTCTGGTATTAAACTTTGAAGCATAAGAAGACATTTATGGGATATATTTTCAAAGGTGTTAAGTGTTGATTGCTGCATCATTTTGCTGCCAACGGAAGAGATAAAGATGATAATATGAAGATCTGATTCAACCTTGCTCATCAAATTAAGGACCAAAAATCATTTACCTGTAAATAACACATTTGTGAAATGTGAACAGAGTTGTACATCATGGCTAAATCTCACATAACCACTTTGTCAAGCATAACTGATAACTGGAAAACGTTGTGTTCTGCAGTCAACTTGTCTGAAGCTTTCATAGTTTGGTGGATGTGTTTTAATTGTGTATAGCTCTTTTCAAGCCCTTGTGGTTTAGCTGACCATAGGGTGACATTGTCAGTTCCTCACTGCATCTGTGCAGACACAGCCTAGAGTCAGCCTTCAAAGTTGGCTTCCGGATGCCTCACCTCTGAGGCTGCACTTCCACTTGACCCCTGAGTCACTAAGTTTACAGGTCTCCACTCACCGCTGTTTGCAGCTGAATAAAGTCCATCCCATTAGTTGAAAAAAATCTTAACATTAAAACAGATGCAGGTTAGGGGCTTGCCTTCCCTCTCACACACGTGGTCCCAAAACTGGAATATGAGTCTCGAGGAACTTATGAGAAATCTTATATATCCTGCATGGAGAACTCTTTACTTTGCCTCATGTGGTTCTTTGTCCTGGAACAAGAGGTTCAGTTGAACTGCCAGAGTCTGCCCAAAATACTCATGTTCTGATACTCCCTCCATTATGTAGGGCATTGCAGGATTTAGCTGAGTGTGTTATATGTGCCTGTGTATGCCAGGGGATCTGGTGGAAGGCTGTATGAATAATTGCCCCTCCTGTGTTGAGGGAAAACCATTCCCAGAAAAATAATGGTAAAATAAAGATACTTGAACATTTGCTTTAACGTTGGAGTTTTGTCTTCCATCGAACAAATCCTAGTATAAGCAATGTGATGTAACTGATCCAATTTACAGCAGGCAGTGGCTGGCTATCAGATAGGTATTACTGTGTAACTGTATTTACTTTTCTTGTCTTTCACCCCCAGGAGCCTATCTCCAAGTTTTCTGGCAGCCTTTTTGATACTGATGACAGCATCAGAGATCGAAGAAACACCAGACCATCTCTTCAAGAAAAGCACAAATTGGCCATGAGAGGGAAGAGTAATCTTAGGGTACAGTCACCCAACTCAGCAGCAGGTTGCTTCCCGAGTGAGAGTGGCCAGATTCCAGAGGAATTGAGGGCAGTGGATGTGCCACAGCCTCCACTGAAGGTATTGAGCTGCTGTGTGAGTTGGTCTTGCTGATGAGGGGCTCCACATGTCCATGGGGAAGTTCACCTCTTGTGTGAGGCAGTTTGTGAAAGATGCAAAGAAGGGGGGACAGTGCATGGTAGATGTTCTAAGACTTGCCTTTTACATAATGTAAGCTGAAATTTGTCCTTATTACTACTGGCTTATATGGAAAGCCAGTTTTCCATTAAAAAGCTTGTATTTTTAGCCATTCAGTACTGTATCATTTTATATATCAGTTTTGGTATTGTGAGGTCAAGCAAAGTGTCCGTGCAGGTGAGCACTTGGCTAAGTCTTAACTTAGGAGCATCATTTAGGAGCAGGGGCATGGCCTTACCCTCATCCCATGAAACTGATGGGAATATTCAAGTGAAAGTTTATCAGTGAAAACTGCAAGGTTTGAGCTGGGTTTTATGGAGGAAGCTATGCTTTGAACTCAACAGATGTATCTTGTCTTGGCATGCTTCGGAGCATATAAGGAGAAATTGTGCTTTATAGGATGGCTCTTGGAGGTGGCCTAGTACAGATCACTCCTTTGCTGACCACTTGCCTGTTAGGTGAGAGATGCAGAATTGCACTGCAACCGCAAAGTCACAGGATGTAGCACCCATGCAGGGACTCATCAGTAAACCACTGCTGGTGATCATGGGCTTGTGAGTCTTGAGCTTACAGGTAATGCTAAATCTAAAGCCACATTTGTGAGGATGGTTTTGATTTGACCAGTAGGATGAATAATAAATTTCAAATGAATAAGCAAGAGTAACTGCATACATGTCTTAAATTTTGAAATATAGTTGTGTTGAAATCTTCCTAATGATAAAATATAACAAGTTATTCAAGCTGGACTGTCTTACAGATATGAAGCAAGTTAATACAAATAAGAGCATTTTGCTGATATGATAAGGTGAAATGCAATTTGCATTTTGATTCCACTAAAGCAACAAACAGAGGTATTGATTCTTAAATGTCACCCGTATTTGGAACTTGAAACTAATTTTATTTGGTCTTTCTTGTGAATTCAGTAGATTTTTAAAAAATAGCGAAGGTTTTGTACTAATTTTTTTCTGACACCAGCAGGAGGAGGATGGATTAGATAGACTACAATTTATGCCGCTTTTTTCAAAAGCTTCCTGATACTTTTATTTTGAAGCCAGTGAGGAATGTCAAATCTTTTGATTCAATGTATGTACAGAAAGCTTGTTAAAAGACAGGAAAATTACTGTAATAATGATAAAATTCAGCTTTCTGTTCTCAGGAGTTGAAAATAAGTCAATCAGACTCTAGATGAGGTTCCACAGCGAAAGTTTTCCATAAACTTTTCAAACAGTACTTACTTCCTGCTGCTCCTGGGTACTGGTCTTGTTGCCATTATGAATGCTCAATAAATAGGTGGGATTTATGATATGGTGGGGTTCGGCAAGTCACCTTTTAATCAGACTTCTGTAGATTTGGCATGACTCTAAAATGTGGAGAAATAATGCATTCTTGCTGCTATTGAGGAGTAAAGACTAGTCTTGCATGTCCCAGTGTTAAAGCATGGCACTATTTTCCTCTGGGCTGAGCTCTGCAGGGTGATGCAAAGTGGGAGGTGATTTTCGTTGCTCATGGAATTAATAGGTGATGTTTTTGATTAATCAGGCTGCTTAACTATTATAATTCTTTTCCAGATAACCATTACTGTGTGCAGTCAAATGGGGAGTCTTGGTATTAGCATTGCTGGTGGAAAGGGCTCATCTCCATGTAAAGACAATGATGAGGTGCATTTCATTACTCACAATTTATATAGTAATTGTTAGAAAGAAACTGATGAGCAGTTCTCTGAAGCTATTGCATTTTGCTGTTTTCTTGCTAAAGGACATCAATGTAGTATCACTGTTTTTTGTAATAAGGCTAACAAGGGTAAATATGGGTAACTTATTTCCCAAAGTAGACTTTTATGGGGAAGCTCCTGGAGAGAAAACCTGATGTAAACTGGCAATTTTGCAAGGAGAAACTCAAACACAGTTGGCTAGTTTCTACCTCCATTTGGGGTCACTCCTTTGGTAATCCACATACCTCTTCCGTCCCATTTGTTCATTTCCAGGAGCTGGCTTGTTTTGAGAGAAGAAATATTTCTCACATCTTCTCACTTAATTATCATTTAAATCAGTCTTTGTTTTCCAGTCTGTCTTCCATGGCACAATGTAAACAATTAATGACTTCTGTTCATTGTTGTGTGTGTCAGCCACAGAGGCTTTTTTTTTTTTTTTTTGCTAATGTGCTAAGACATTTAGTTTTCATTTTAATAGAGGCAGCAGAACAACAGGTCTTGAAAATTAATTACTTTCCATTTGCTTTTTTACATCTAAGAACGATGGAAAGAAGATCTGACATATCTGAAACCTGTCTTTTGTGTTACCAGGGGATGGTGACTGCACGGCTGCCAAAAGATGGTCCAGCAGACTTGGCTGGGGTACAAGCGGGAGACAGTGTGGCAGAGGTAGAGGGGTTCTTTGTCAGTGTGGAGTATATTCTTGTGTTGTTATCTTTAATTCAAATAGCTCAGAGTTGGGGAATTTGAGATACAGATCTAGCTTTTAGCCTTAGCTTTTTAGATAGTTCCCAAGCTACATTACAAAGAAATTATAATTACATTAAATTGTTGTTTTCCTTCTTATTATAGACTGGTTTTCAGATCTTTATGTTCAAAGTGCTAACTAAATGTTATTCTCTCAAATGGCTGATTTGTAAATGAAAATAATGATTTGTAAATGAAAATAATGGGCTCCTCCTCAAGTCTCATCTTCCCCATAGCAGAAGCTGCTCTTGTGAGCTTCAGAGATTCCCAAGAGCTGTGACATTAATGTATGGTTTTGTGATACATATTTTTTACTTACTGTCTGTTTTCCATCTGCTGAGAAAGGCAGAGTGGGAGGAGAGCCTCTACAAAATTTGAGGTGACACTGGTCTATAATTTTTTTCAGCTCTTCTTTTCTTGAACTGTCATTTACATATTCGTAGTTTTTATTCCAGTATAGACCTTGTTGAATTAAGGTAAGATAGAGAAATATTGTAAGTTTATTAAACTGCCAGGAATAAGGATGCAACCTATATCAGCCAAAGGCAGGTTAGTGTATTAAATTTGTAATACTATATTATAGACAAGTTAGTTTAGCATTTTTTGGTATAGAATTTAACCTTGCTTTTCTTCCCCCCCTCCCCCCCTCCAATTATGAAAGGATTATCCTCATCTGATTTTTGTGTTTTAACATATGATAGACAACATTTCAAAGGATCAGGTCATTGGGAAATTTTTTTTAAAAGCAGTATTTTTAGATGCTGTACCTTTTAACTTCTTAGCAGTTTCTAGTAAATTCAGTGTCTTAAAAATCAACCAGTTCAAGTTTCTGGGACTATCTGACGTATGCTGCCTACTAAGGTGTGTTCGTTTCATGAGTAGCAAAACAAGTAAAAAAATTGAATAAAGTTTTGTTCATGACTGTTCTGTCCTGCTGTTCCTGTCCTACAAATAGTTATGATTTCTCTGTCTTCCACAAGATGGCAGGCTCACTCATCTATTCAAAGAAGGTAGAAAAAAAAAAAAAAATCTCTGCTTTTTTGTATGTGTGGGAGATGGCAAGGAATGAATGCATTCAGGTGCATGATAGAAGCCCTAATGTTTTGACTACAGGATTGATCCGTGTACAAATAGCCAGAATGTTTCTCTTGATACCATGTGCTACAACGTTTTATTCCTGAACTGACCATTTCAGTAGTTGAAATATACAGTGTGTTCACCAGAAATAGGGAATGACAGGGATTGCAAATTTGTTTGCTTTCATTGTGCAACTACATGTAACAATAGTGCCAGATATTTGTGTACTAACTTGACCGAGAGGTGATTTCTCTTAACATTAATAATAGAAGTATGCATTTCTGCTCCTTTGTTTTTAAAGGCATCCCTTGCTTCAGAACGTGATGCCCTTCATGCTGGTTCTACTGAAGCTTCATCCAAGGAGAGCCCGTATCCAACAGTAAATCACATCATAACAGTAAGTAAGATGGTTTCAGTGAGTACAAATCATCTTTAGCTAAATACTTTGTCTTGTCCTTTACTAATGCTAGTAAAGATGGTAAAGGATGGTGGAAAAGTTGTGAGTGGCTGCATAAGAGGAGAACACTTACTGAAGTTCAGTGACCCCACCATGCGTTTGCTTTGCTGTCACTGCAACTGGGATGTTGCTTCTGGAGCAGCTCAGCTGCTGTATAACCATGAGTGTAGCTTAGCAGAGATTTTGAAGCACTCAGATTTGGATGCCTTAAAGGTAATATCCATTTCTTCAAGGTTAAGTATTTATTCTGTTGTCTGGACTCCCTCTTTAGCTAATGGAAGGAGCAGCATCTCCAGGGTGCCTCTTTTAGGAGAGGGAGTTTGAGCTGCTACCTGGAGGTAACCATTTTTATCTTTTCACTTGAGTGGGAACTTGCATGACAGGCTAAGAGTGCATGCCCTTATTTTAGGTGACTGATATTGGATGGGATTAAGTCTACCACATGTGTCACAGAAGGAAATGGTCAAGTCTGCAGAGCGGCTTGCAGAGATCTGGTCCACTTTAACAAACTCTAAAAAATTAAATTCTCTGAAGACCTATCCCAATCACAGTCATCTGCCTACACACCTAAACTTATGGCTTTAACAAGAAGATAAGATAAAAATATCCAGATGATTAAGGTCAAAATGCATCCTTCTTGCACTGCTTCTTGAGTACCAGGAAGCAACAACACTTTCTCTTACAGTAAATACTTACAGGGGAATACATTTGATTCCTCTTCTTTCAGCCTTAAAAAAAAATATTTTCCAGGAATACCATTCACAACCCAGCTAATGGCAAAAAAGGAAGCTTATCTGTTGTATGAAAGACTAGAATAAAAAACACATTTAGTTTATATTAACCATTTGCAGTTTAATATGATGTTTTTTAATTGAAAAATGAGCAAACAGGCTGCGCAAACCTGTTTTCCTCAGGTTTCCTAAGTACATCACTATTAAAGAAGGGTTAGGCTGCAGCTTTTCTCTTTGAGATGGACTAATAAACGTTTTCTCTTCTATTCATTTGCTTAAAGAAACTTTGATGCCTCTGGTCTCCACCATCATCATGTGAAACTTTTAGACCAGTTTTATTTTCCAGTAGACAGTGCTTCTGTAATTTCTTTTAAAATTTTATTTAACTTTTGTCCAACTGTTTCTTACAATCTTAACTCACATTGCAGGGAGCAGGAAGCTTCCTGTTAGAGGAACCGCTGTTGGAAGGATTAATTCATGCATTGCAAATGGCCTGGATCTGTTGCTGTAGTATCCGATTCTTAAATTTTTCAGCCAAACAGAGGAAATCATTATACTTTATGTTGTATACCTTTTGGGAAATAGTGCCTCTGTTTAAAATTCGTCTGCAAGGAAATGAGGAGGCAGCTCGGACCAACCTACTTACCTTAGAGCAAAATGCAGAGAGGGAGTCATCTGGCTGAATATATTCCAAGTGTCAGACGCTGCCAATGTGCAAGTTCTTTTCTGGAGATATGTTTGTGTTTCTTGTTTTGCTTCTTGTTTTGCTCAACATTTTTCTGTTTTAGGAAGTTGTGTATGTTATTGCCTTTAACTTAGAGCAGCATTCATTAGCGTAGGAGATGAAAGACTTTTGAGGAGTACCCAGCTCACTCAGGAGCTGGTCAGTATCTCATTTGTCACTCTGTATTTACTTTGGTGAAGTTCCTCTCATTCCTCAGGAAATATCTTATCTAAAAAAATGTTTACAGCCTGGCTTCATGTGGAGGACATGTTCAGATAAGCAGAAGCAGCAGGACCTTAATGCAAAATCATCATCTGTTCTAGGAATCAGTGAAGACTTGTTTCCTTTGTATTTATGACTAAGTTTCAAGAGAAGATGGGTCCATCTACATCAGGGGAAGGAAGGCAAGAAGTGTGGTGGCAAAGCTAAAACCTCCTATTAATCTTTCTGCAAAAGCTGAGTTATGTGCTGGATGGTACTCATCTTCCTTCTTCCTCTTTTCAATGTCATCACTGCTTCCTGCCCTCCAGCAGAGGCTGTCTTCATCTACTTGCTTTTATTGAATTTTACAAACAATTCTCATTTCATATCTGTGACAATGTTTGTCAACATCAGGGATACAACGTTGCAAATAGTGCCCCATGCTGACTTTAACAGAAGGACCTTGAACTTAGATTCTGGAACTTTTTTCTTTCCTTTTCTTTTCTTTTCTCTTTTTTTTTTTTTTTTCCTTTTTCCCCCAGTTCTCTCTTTTCCTGTCTTCTACTCTCTGCTTCTTATTTCACACTCATCCTCTCAAATGTAGAACTAACTCTCCACAATCTTTCTCCATCAGTAATATTTTCAATGAAGCTCAGACTTATATTCCCAGTGGGTTTAGTCTGACTGAATGGAGAACATTGACAGGTTTCAGCATCTCCTAACACTTAATGACATGCATCACCATGTCATCTACTTTGATCCATTTTGGGGACTATCAACATTGTAAGGATGTTTGATACTTTGTAACGAATATCAAATCTAGTATTTAATTACTGCCATGTAATTTTCCTTAATTGAGTGCCTTTTCCCTGAGAATTTCCTCAGATTTTCTTTTCATACAGTCAACTTGGTGTCACTCATATTGAGGATTCTTTCAAGGAAATTTAAAAGAAGAGTCATCAAATAAAAAGTGATTATGTAAAATAAACTTAAAGTATAGGAAAAATCTGAATAACTTTTCAAGCTAAAAAAGCCATGTATTTTGGTTGCTCTCTTAAAAAGGCAGAGACACCAAATCTTCCTAAATATGGTGAAGAAAACAGATGACTTTGGCGTACTGGAACCTGTCATGTATATCAAAGTGAAATGCTCCTGTGCCTGCAGAAAGTGAAGACGCATACAGTGTGCTCCCAAAATACATGGGTTGCTGGTGTTCTGCCATTCTCCCACATTGTTTATATGCAAGTCATGAGAAAACTTGCATGGATGAAAATCACAGCAGGTCTTCTTCATTCTTAGCTGAGAGAGATTTTTCAGGAAAAAGTCTTGATGCACTTATACCAGTTAAATATATTCAGAAATCTAAGTATCAAACCTTTTCTTTATCCATCTGAGCAGGTTAGTTCTAGCTGCATCAGAAAATTGTGATCATACAGCTTCAATGTAATCAAATTTTCTTGTTTCTTTAGTCACTGTTTTACTTTTTTTTTTTTTTTTTTCAAATTTAGAAGAAATAACAGTGGAATATGCAGGTCAGAGAAGCACTACAAAAAAATACAACTAAAGTAGTATTCAGAATGTCCCTATCATCATCAAAGACAGATTTCTTCTGAAATTCATTCAATCAGTAAAGTCTTTGTTCACAGGCAGTGTTTGATTGACCTATGCCATATGACCTAATATTTCTGTCTTCAAGTTTTTCTGGAGAACTGTTTTATCTCTTCAAAACATTTTCATGATTCTTGATCTTAGCAGGCAAGGGTGTTGATATTTTTAGAGGTGGTGTTTTTTTTTTTTTTTTTTTTTTTTTTTTTTTTTTTTTTTTTTTTTTTGGAAAAGGAAAAGGTTGGCCCGGGGTTTT
>VWZI01003577.1:94719-106653 GCA_013396835.1 Psilopogon haemacephalus | reverse complement strand
TTTTTTTTAATTCTGACAAGGTAAAAGTCACTGCCGTGCATCTTGTGCAGGTTTATACATGCTTGCAAAGAATCTCAGTCATAGCCTTAGTGCCTTAGCCAACCCCGTACTGATCATGAAAGCTTCAGTGGAGTGTAAGCACCCATCTGCCATATGATCTTCTCTGTTTCATCTGCTCTTTTGATTCCACTTTCAACTAAGTAATTGAGTGTTTTTGAGTTAAGGTGGAAGAGAAAAAGTGTGTGGTATGGACATTGTATTTATCTCAAGAGTGTAGTGGTTAGGGAATTTATTTTGTGAATTTGGGATTAAGATCCTGCTCCAAACAACTGCTTTTGTTTGTTCAGCATTTGGGGGTTTTCCCCCTCTTTTCACATAGTTTTCATGTAGGACTTCGACAGATCTGACTCACTTCAAACTTTAAATTCTTGGAGTTTGCAGAACCTTTCAATTAACAGTTTTAAATAGGTTTTTAAAATGTTTTTTTTCTGAAGTCATTAATTGATCTCTTCAAGATACTATATTCAAAGACAAAAAAAACCCCAAAATCTAGAAAGTAAGCACATCAAGTGGTAGACCATACAAGCACTGCATATACTAGAAGTAAAAATGTGTGCAAGAAACAAGCAGACTCAAGTAAGGCACCTGGAATCCCATGCTCTAGGACATAGCATATTATTTGAGAATAAAAGAGAATAAATACTTGAATCACCACAGAAATGATTAGCAATATCTGCCCTTGCAAAAATGGGCTCTGCAGGACTTCGGCAGAGGGGGAAGCTGCACTGAATTCCTGCAAGTCTCTTAGGTACCATCTCTGCCTTTCACAGGGGTGATAAGCTTTCTTCAAAATAAAAAGATTGGTAATTTGGGCCATTATGGGGTCAGTACCTTTTAAGTCTCCAGATGTGATCAAAGCAAAGCATTTTCTTCAGTTTTTTTGATAGCATAAGGCCATAATAGTTACACCGAAAGCATTTAAATAAAAATCCATGCATCTGGCTCCAGTGTCAGGGAAGTCACTGTCCAGTGGTATATTAGAAGACTGAAGAAATGGTGCAAGGACAGTTTTCATAAGCAATTTGACCATTATAAAAGCCTTTCATGTCCAACAGCATTGCAAATATGATATGATGGACATTGATCTTTCATTTTTTGCCTGCTACAAAATGTGATAGGGAGTTTTACTGAAATCCACCTTCTTTAACTCATACATTGCCCTTGAGAGGCACTGAACTGTGATAGAGCACATGTCCTTTGTCCTTTTTAGGCACTGAAATATGACTTCAGAAGAATAAAGGAAAATAATAACCTGTTTCAAATGATTAATCATACAATTTTCCAGAAATTTTCTACCTATTTTGATGACTTGGTATTGACTGGCACTTAAAGTATTATTTTAATGATGAGTGCATGATGATGGAAAGTGAGTAGGAGGACATTGTAGGTTCAACAGAAATATTTTAAACAAGTACAGACAGTTTTCAGTAAAAACTCATAGAGTAAAACAATAGAAAAACACAGGAATCTGCATAATCTGTCCTCCTACACCAGGATTGACTTCTTCTGAACAGGTATTGTAGAAGATGAAAATTCTACACATTCCTACATGCCTTAGGCAAGTGACTCTCAAGCTCAGCTACCCATGCTGGAACAAACTTACTTGTTTCTATCCTAAATGTCTGTCTTGCTGTACCTGTGCTGGATAGTGGAAACAGTGTGCTTCTCTTTCACTGTGACATGTTTTTTTTTGCATGTGAAATCTGTCTTACCAAAGTAGTGACACATCAGGAAGTGTGCATTCAAATATGAGTATTTAAAAAAAGCCCTTAGGAGCAAACATTGCCTATTTAATAGGATGAATCTGCACTCAATGAAGATATGATTTCTTCTGAAGTTCATTCAATCTGTAAAGACTCATCCAATCTTAAAGCAAGGGTAAAACCTCCTTCAGATTCTGGGAAGAGAAGCACTGGGTTTGAGAAGAAGATAGAACACAAGATAATGCAAGTTCAGAGTTGTTGAGTTTTGTTACATTGTTTTGTTTTTTAAAAGAAACAGAACAAGAAGAGGAGAGGAAGATAATAAAGCTTAGATTGTGGTTTTCTTAGAAGCAGGGTGAATGTGAAGGTGGTGATGGAGAGCCCTATCCCTAGGTTCATAGGGATTAGTTTAATGAGGATGAAGAGGGCACTCTGGTTAGAAATGTGGAGTGTGTTTTTAACATCCATTTTCTCACAGAAGGTGAATTGATTACTTTTGGTGCTAGGAGGGGGAAAGTATTTTCACTGAATTAGATCTTGTGCAAATGCATGCTCTGTTACTTAACTGGATTTCCTCTCAGTTTGCAGTTGTGTAGGTGACACAATCCACAGCCCGAGAGTTGTTTAGTTGTTGGTCATTTGGCTGTGAAGAAATCAGGGCTCCTTCACATCCCACTGGGGAGGTGGCTGCGGAGCAAGACAATTAGCCGCAGAGGAAGGAGAAGCAGTGGGTGTGGGGGCAGCAGCAGCAGTATGGATTTTCATGGGATCTTGGGGGACAGTGGTCAAGGAGATGTGCAGACAGCAGAGGGACAAGATAGGACTACTCTTGGACCGGAACATTTGGATTGTTACAGAAACTCAGCGATATGTCTCTAAATCAGCTTGAATAGATGCATGTGCAGGCTTCCAGCTGCCTGGGGAGGATGCAGAGGGACTGCTGCAGATTAGAGCTAAACCTGCTCTTTTCTCAAGAGAACACATTTCCAGCCTTTACAGCACTTCTGGGCTGAGATGCTCTTCGTGTTCAGTTGGAAGAAATTTGAAAGAGCATTCATGCCTGTGGGATTTGTTCCTCTAGCAGTATCATTACAATCTCAGATTTGTGTTTCTTTCCAATGTAGGTAATCAATCAAGAAATCCAAACAAAGCAAACAGAAAATCCAAACCAAACAACAAAAACACCACGAAAAAACCCCAACCAACCAAAGCCTGCAGAAGTACTGATTTTTTCCTTTGTATTATTAAAGTGAATAGTGATTGCTAAAATAAGAAATGTTTCAGACTGTCTAAAAACTACCATAATATTTGAGAGACAGTATGCAAGAATCCACTCAAAACTAAGGGAGTGTTTGAAGAAAAGCTTAGTGGGCTTTTGGGTTTTTTTTTTTGAGAATCAGATTTGATTCCTAACAAGTGAGATTGCTGGAAAATAGAGACAATGCTAATAAAGAGTATTTCAATAACTAAAGTTTGAAATGGCCAAGGGCTGTTCTTGAGAAGGCTTGCTGACAACTTCATTTACACTTGCTAATGCACTGCATTCCTGGTCTTCAGGAAAAGTGCACATCTGTAGAGGGCACGGTACACAAGGAAGGGTCTTTGCTGAGCTTTAAACAGTTAGCTTGGTGTAATGTGAAGTCTGGTCCTGAGTGTTTCTGCAGGTAACTTCAGATAAGGCACAGGCCTTTGCACTAGTTTTTGAGACAGCAGAATTTCCGTGTATGACCCATTATATCACCTGTACATGGAGGCTGTGCATTTACTGTAGCTCAAAGCTGCTTCAATAAGAAGCATCTTCCAGCAATAAATAGAGCCAAGAGAAGTGCCTGGTGAATGGAGAGCTCCCAAATGCTATTAGATGTGCATAATGGAAGCTGGTCTCTCCAGGAGCTGTTAGCTTGACCGCTTCTCAGAGGCTGTCTATTTAATGTGCTCCCAGAAATGTGTCCTTTGTGGTCTAAGCAAAAGGCAAAGAAAAGCAAAACAAAAAAATGCAAACAAGAAACCAAACCGTACCAAAACCCCAAACAACAAAATGGGGATAATTTGCGTTCAACATACCAGGGAATATATCTGGTTTTAAAGTTAGTTTGCAGGTATCATGACACCTGCATTTGGGTATCTATATGTAGTGTTCCTGCTCATAAGCTGGGGGGGGATGCCAGCCCCACCCCCTCCCCAGTAGTCAGTGCAGTCAGAGATTATACAGTTGGTGGAGTCTGGGAAAGAATTAATTTTACTTCCAGGAAGAAGTGCTATTGACTGGACAGCCAGGAAACATCTATGTGCTTGTGTCATTTCCCAGATTAAATCATGTACAACAAGGATATAATGTATAAATTCCTTATTCTTTATACCTTATTATCCTTTTGTGGTGTGAGCATTAAACATTCTTATATAGTGTGACCAAAGGCAGTCAAGTAGCTGATAAATGAGAAATACTATCTTGAACATTTTCAGACAACTGGTAAGGTGGATGTTTTATGTGGTACACATGATATTTATTACCTGCTCATTAGATATACGGACTTGCTGATACATGTTTTCTTCCCATGTTAAACATTTTCTTCTTTTAAATTAAAGTAGTGAAAAGTAAGATGACTTTGTGCATGAGAATTACGTTTGTAATAGTCCATTTCTGTTGTATGATTTGGCTGCACATAAAGAACCTGACATTCTTCTCTTGTCTCAGTTGCAGCATTTAATCTTAAAATGTTATGATTCTCAAAGAACACAAAGTTCTTGGCCAAGAAATTTATATTAATTAAATCCTCGAATGCATGGTTATTAACTAACAAGTTCACACATTAATATTTTGTCTTGATGTTTCTCTTAAGTATATTTTGACAGTAAAATGGCTGAAATATGCAGTTTTTCAAAGATCGGTAATTTTTGTGGTCCTTAATTTTTTACTGCTTTCAGGTGCAGAAATTTAATGAATAATGAAGTCAAAAGTAGCTGTAAATTTTTTAGTATTGTCTTCAGTATCTTTTATTTGGTTGTTTTTTTTTTCACCTCTGTTTTTCTGTTGAAGGTTTGCATTTTCTTAATTAGCTGATGAAGGGAAAAGGTTGTTTTTTCAGTTATCAATGCAATTTTTAACAAAGGCCAGTTCATCTGTCAGGAAGCCCTACAGTGTTACATTTCTCAGATGTTTTTTCTCATCACTTACTTTCCTTTTGCCTTTTAAAATACCACTTTTGAACACTTCCCTGCTCTTGATCTGACTTTTCTCTGAAATCTTTCACGTCCTGCTCAAGATACCTCGGATAATCCTCACACGCCCTTCAACTTCTGATGAAGACACCGACCAGTTGCCCCCAGACCCGGATGACTTTGAGCCTGAGGAGCCTGACAGCGCAGAAGGCCATACCTATTTGGACTCTTTAAACAGTGCTTTTTATCCTCCCTAATAAAACACTTTTCTGAGAATACTTGAATGGTGGTTTTCTTTCCCATTGTTCAGTTGCATTTAATGTAGTGCTTGAACCACTATGCCTTATTTGTGGGGAAAATCATCACAGTGAGGATGGATTAGAGCTGGGGGAGCAAAACCCATGCTTCATTTTCTTTGCCTTGAACCTTCCTTCATCTTCCTTCAGAAACAAAATGCATTGAGTGAGGTTATGTGAATGTCACCTTGTGTTTTTTGCTGGCTACTTTTAAGGGCAATCTATGTCACCTAAATGCAGTGGTGAGAAGAGCAGGTGCTTTTAATTCAGAAAGTCCTTTACTCATTTGAAAACACTGGGAACAGCTGTGTAGTTTGAGGGCTTTTAGAAATCTTGTCTGTTTTGTCTGTGTAGCTCACCCTTTTGTCTACCCTTAGGTTCCTTTGAATTGTCCCTTTTAATGTTGTTTTTCTATGAAAATAAAACAATCCTTTTCCTGTCCTTTAAATAGTGCTGGATTGTTGTTGTTTGTTTTGTTTTATTGTTTTCCCTCTCTGCAGAGAAATGTTCTTTTCCTTGCAATTGTGTATGTCATTCTAGAGCAAGAAAGAAAAGTTTCTCTAGGTGAATCAGTAATGCAAACATATGTCAGGTTTGAATAGCAGCTGTGAGCTACATATAATCAGCTCTAGATGCAGGAGCCATCTTAGGCAGCTATGCCCCTGTGAGTGGATTGTTAAACAGGTCCTTACATTTGAGAAAATATCTGAGGCTATTATTTCTTCTCCTGACTTGCATATATGTATGCATATATATTTGTGAGGTAAGCATTAAAAAACCCCATGTTCTTCAAGTGTTCAATCCCTTAATCCTCTTCACTGCTATTCAGATTTCTAATGCATTTTGAGATGTCTAAGAAGAATGTTTTGGTACTGATGTTTATTTGGGATTACATGTTGCTGCCTTAACACAGAGATGGGGTCTGGGAGACCAGACAGGGATGCCATGATTTTCATTTCATGTATGCAGTGTGTATTGATGGTTATGATGGTGTATATACAATTTCTTTTCCTGTAAATGCCATATAGAACAACTCAGTGGCCTAGTAAATCCTCATTTTTACTTCTCTTTCTGAAGGATTTATCAGGTGATGATTCAAATATGAGTTCAGTGAGTGCTGGTAGTTGGCTTTTCAGAAATTACAAAGTCCCCAGGAGGGTATGGCTGCCACAGAATTAGAACAATATCTCAAAAAATAAAAGGGATATTTTTATTTTGAAAAAATAGATTTATAATAATGCTGTGATGTCAGTATTTCTCTTGACTCTCAGATGCACCCATATATGCTTTGGCTATCCAGCTAGTAGTACAGTTTGTTTTATTACTGCTTTATTATCTCTTACTAAAATGCAGAAAAGGTAAACTCCTGCTGTTGCAAACAAGTCCTGGGCTGCTGAGTAAGTTGTAGGTGAAAGTTACTGAACTGAAGTAGAGTTCACTACAGGAGTTCTCTATGTGTTTTAGATTTGTCATTAGATCCTGGAAGTCAAAACACTGCTGTTGACATTGAGATAACATTTAAGTACTTGGTTCTGTGTCTGTCTTTGACAACTGAATTTGTTTTCAAGGCAATTTCAAGAGAATTGTGCTGTGGGTAAAAAATGATAACACTTTCTGTGAGAAAAAAATGAACATATGTTGATAAATGAGCCCAAATAGTTTTGTAAATGGACATGCAACACTACTAAATATATCAGCCAAAGACTGCTGCACATTTATTCAGGCTTCACTCGGGCAAAGCAAAGCCTGGGGCAGGTGATTACATTTCATTTCTGTTCTGCAAAAGAAGGGCAGAGGTGGAGGTCGGATCCTGGTATCTTCTATCAGCACTGAGTAGTATCTCTCTTCAGGTTTGGTGTTTGATAAGAGTGGGCAGAGACAGAAGGTGTAAAAGGCACAATGGGAGTTGGTTTGTTAATGACAGCTCATAACCTGTGCTCTGGCTTCCTGCTGACCTGGGAGGTGCCTCAGACAAGCTCACTGTCTCACTGTGGAGCAGTCACTTGCTTTCCATGGGCAGCTTGCTTCTCATTATTCCCAGTTGTCACATCATTCAGAAGATAGCAAAAAAGGTATTTAGTGCTTTCATAATGTCTATCACTATCCATGTCTTGTCATTGCTATGTCCATCATTGTGGAAGAAGGCAAGGCAAAGGGTACCACTGAATATGAGAAGGAAGATTTTTGTGTGATGCATCTATTGAAATACATTTTACAGCCTGGAATAATTTGATTTGCTAAGATACAGTGTAGTATTCAAGGACAGTGTGTGTCTGTACCTGAAATAATGAATATCCAACAGAGAAGAGGTCATTTGTTCCACTGCTGTCATTTCTCATGAAGGGCAAGAGATGTAGGACCTTGCCAGTACAAGGATAGTCCACTTTAACCAAACTGGCTTTAAACAACCATGAAGAAAAGAAAGCACTTAGAGCTTCCTCATACTGCTACGTCAGAGAAGGCTCTGAATCTGTTCATTGTAATGTTGAAATAATCCTTGTTTTTATTCTCAAACATATTCAAACTCGACCCTTTGCGGAAGTTTTGTCAAGGAGCCTCCTGTTCTCCATACATGCCATGTAGGGCTCTACCTCCCCACATGCAAAGCAGAGACTTGCAGTGCCTGTGATGTTTCTCTTTTTCCATGCCTGCTACCTCCTGCTCCGTGTTTGCAGAGCCAGCAGGGTGGACCAGGGAGTGACAGCAGCAGCTGCTGGGTGCCGTGGCAGGAATGTGGACCCAGCTCTTGTAAGGATCAGCTTCCTTCCCTCGGCTCCTGGCCGCCTGGAAGGTAAGCCCGCTCTGTATACAGTCCTGGCAACTCCATGGTGCTCTTTGGTTCTGCAAGGAACGTGCTATGAATTACCAGCTAGAAATGCAGCTGAGGTCCTAACATTTCCTGGAATGTGTGTGTGACCTTGGGTGAACGTGCTGGAGTGATGTAGGAGATGGCTACTGGCATGGTGTGCTGGGTCTGAGAGAGGGGTGGTCACCAGAAATAACCCAGGAAGCTTAACTCATAGCTTCTGCTGGCCTAATGGTTACAAGTAGGGAGTCTGGTGGGTTTTTTTGGGGGGTTGTTTTTTTTTTTTTTAATTTTATTTTCTTTTGGAGTTTCTTTCTAAATCAGACATCTAAGAATCACCATGAATACGGTTTCTCTATTATACTTAATTTTTAAAACCTGATTAAAATTGGTATTTTGAATTGAGTATAATACAACTCAGCACATCAGGACTAGAATTAGTGCTTCTGTATATTGAGTGGTTATGGTGTGCCTGATGCAGAGCTAATAAAAGCTATCAGCTTAAGAAAGAAGGAATGCAGATATATGATGTGTGGTACAGTCATTGGCTGGCAGCCCTGGGCTTTAGCCAGTTTGGGCTGAAAACAAAAATGTGCAAAGTAGAAGAATTGCAGGAGCCCAGTGAGCAAAAACATATCTGAGTGTGACACACAAACATTATCATGGTCACTTGCTTCGTTCTCCCAAGTGAGGAGACCAAATGAGCAAAGAAAATACAACTTTCTAAATGGTTTATTGACACTGTTGTACTGGATATTCAGCTCTTGCCTTTTACAAAAACCCAAATATATCCCTCCCCCATCATCAGCTTGATCTCTTGGTCAAGAGACCAGTGACTGTAATACAAAGAAGTAATTGCAAATAGCACAGTGATTTAGGCAGTGTCTAGAACATGTTTTTTACTTAGCACCTGTTTACTATAGTTTCAGTTGCAAAATGAAACAGGAAATGTACAGTTACTAACAGTGTTTTTAAAAGTGCTTGGAGTAGAATAACTTACTTTTTTGTGGGAATGAGAAACATATGCCCATATTTTTTTCTAAAAAGAAATTCTCAGGTGGCTGGGATCATGGTCTACCCTTGGGTTTAGTGTTACAATGTCATGCTGAGCAAGGTGTGGTAGATAGGAAGGTGGTGTCAGCCTTTCTACCTTATTTCCAGGGTCCTTACATAGTAGTATCCAGGCTCAGGAAGAATCACGGCAACCAGGGGTTCTTGTACTCTCTAATTTCAACACAATAGCATGGAGTTTGGTGTCATTTTTAGCTTTTTGTTCCCATCTCCATCTCCAGAGTACTCTGCTCAAACTTCCCAAAACTGCACAATCAGCAGCATGATGCTTCCAGAGTACAAATTTCCATTTGTGAGAAACTCAGCAACTAAGTCCTTCCTGAATTGATTGTGGGAAATTAACAAGGCAGGAATTATAAAATGTGTAGTTATTTTATTTCCAAAAAGCCTTGCCCACAAACTATGTACAAAGTACTTAAATTTAGATTCTAATTCTGTTGGGAAAAATCTTCAAAAGGATGCTTGCAGGCAATTTAGTAATTTAGAAAAATCACAATATTGGAAAGGTTTAGCCACAAAATGGCTTTGCCCCACTTATAAATAGGCTGCCTGGAGCCCTAGGGAAAGTCTCCTTTACTCATGGCAGTGGAGTAGAATTCAGTGATAGTACCTGGCTCCTTTGTGGCAGTGTTGGAACTGCTTGGCTTCTTGATAGCCGTTGAGAGGCTTCCGGATCTTCCCTGACTCTAGCAGGGCTCTGGGAAAGAGTTAGATGCTCTCTGACCTGATCTTGGTTACTTTTGGCACAGAGGTTTTCAGGTGTGCAGGCAGGATCTATTGCAGATGTGCAGAGAGCACAATGTCAGTAGCACTTCTCACCATGTTGTGAGGCAATTAATGCCTTCTCCTGGGAAACTTCAGGCACTTAAGTTTCCAGGTCATTGAAGCTCAAAACATCAGGGCTAAGCTGGACTGAAGCAGGAGGCAGAGCAAACCACGTTGTCCAAGCCGAGCAGTCCGTAGAGCAGAGCAGCACACACTGAGGCAGAGCAATGAGGCAGAGGCAGCACAGAGCAGCACTACTGCTTGCAACTTGGCTCAGTATATGCTATTTGCCCAAGTGCAATGACTCCTTTGGTCACAGAGATTCACCAATCAGAATGGCATTTGCAAAGCTGACCATATTAGGTGAACCTAGGGCTTGCTTACCCTTATTTGGTCAAGACACTAACAAGTACCTAAATACCTGTGGGTACCTGTTTAGCACTTTGGGAGGGGACATAATAGCCCAAGCCTTTGCTTTCCTCCCACCCTTGCTTCCCCAATCAGCAGAAGGGTGGGGCAAGCCAGGACATCTAATAGGCCTATTAGCCTTCTAGGACACTTCCCTATCCTAGAAGTCTTATGTTTTATTTTTATGGAATCTCTTTTTCAGGCTGTAGCAGTTGCAGTGAAAGGAGTTGTTTTGTTTGTTCACTTTTTTCTTGCAAGTTCTACTAGACACCTTTACAAGAATATTAATGGAAAACCCATTTCTAAAGATGGATACGTTCATCATCAGCTTATGCTAGAATTATTATGAGTAATTTTATTATAAGTTACTTCACAATGACTTTCTTGGGTCTTTCTGTAGTGATTAACTTTGTCATTCACATGATTGAGCTGACACATGAAAACAGTGTAAGACTCTCAAAAGAGAGTTTAAGTGAGTTGAAGATTAAGTTCTAGGGTAGTTAGTGTGAGTGCTAAGTTAGACACAGCATAAGCACTATATAAATCTGCTGATGCTGGTGTAAGCCTGTATGGACTTATAGATGTCTCATGCTCTACACTGCTGCTTCATTGCACGGCTGACAGCCTGCTGTTTTATTGGCATGAATATCTGTGCCTTAGCATGAGGAGGGAGTGACTTCCCTGGAAGATGCTGTTTGGGATCTTGTTGGCAGCTGAGACATCCTGGCCACTGGACGAACAGGCTAGGAAGCAAACTGAGCACACACAGCTGACTATGCCCACCTGACATGTTCCTGTCCTTCCCTGTGTTTTAACACCATTGTAAATGGACAGGTTAAGGGGGGTAATGTAGCATGAGCAGCAGCGTAATGTAAGCTGCAATTAGAATCCCACAGAAGGCCTCCTATGAGGATATTAAGTGGTGCAAAGACATTATCCAAGTCTCTCTCTGCAGGGATAAGTTCCAACCTCATAGAAAAGGTTTTGCAGGTAAGAGCTTCTTAATACTGTTTGGCTTCCTGATGAAGAGCAGAGAACTACAGCTTTCCTCTGGATATGATGTCATTTACTCACTCAGTTTATCCCAGCATTTCCAGGAGATGCAGTGGGATGTAATTTTAGTCTTGTGACATCAGCCTCATATTTATTCCCTCTACTATGGCAGCCCTTGTAGATTTGACTTGTTCTTTGTGCTTCCCTTGGCATATTTACTCTTCTTCTGCCTGCTCTACAGTTCCGAAAATGAATGTAAAGGAGCCTAAAGAGAAATGATCATCATTGGATTTTTTTTTTCCCTGAAGAATGTTTCAGAACAGAAAATCCTAACTTTTTTTTTTTTTTTTTGGTCATCTCTTGGTAGGTAAACCATAGATTGTTGTGTGAGAACTTCTTGGACTGCATTTTTGTTTTCATCCAAGGCTCTAAAGATCATGTGGATGGGTACAGCATCTATGAAGACACAAGCAGAATAGAGCGTGCCTAGTTTTGGCTGTCATTTCCACAAAGAGAATTGAAAAATGATAGATGCAAAAAGATTAATTATTTTAGAAGAGTCTTTACCTCTACTACCCCCAGGTGAGACCCCACCTGGAGTACTGCGTCCAGTTCTGGAGCCCCTATTACAAGAGGGATGTGGACATGCTGGAGCATGTCCAGAGAAGGGCCA